>CATIWR010214936.1:0-67730 GCA_949677035.1 Omphalea diandra
TGATTATGTTCTATTACATGTATATATGATTGAATTGTTACATGTTACATGGGAATACAGGCCAAGTGAGAATTAAATACTCTTAACGATTACTTGGCATATCATTTGTAAATAAACGCTTGCATATGGAACTAAAAAGGCCGTTGTGACCGACTTGTCAAACACTTGCAAATTACAGGAAGATGGACCAATAGGTCCCAAATCATATGTTACATGAATCACATGAATATCCCAGGAGCAATGTTTACCTTACACATTCACGACAAAACAAAGCTATTGCATTTGCGCTTGCATAGTCAATTGTTATACTTTTCATGTATCTTGATGATATTTGATTATGGATTATGCCATGAGAGTTTGATTATTATTTTTATTCACTGAGTCGCGACTCACCAAATCACAATTATTTTTCAGATACTGAAGCATAGACTTTGGACAGTTTGATACATAAAGTTTTACATAGAGACACATGGAACACAAGTCATCGGCTAAATTTCAACTCTCTCTCCTTGCGTCATGTGCATACATTTGATAGGAACTAGTTATCGTCATTGGTTCTGACATTAGTTAACACATGTGTACATTAAATACATATGGGATTATATATGTATGATGAATAAACCTTAATGTGTATGCATTTCTGAACATGAAATGTCATGATTTGCAATTGAAGACAATAGTTACAGTTGGTGGTATCAAAGGATTCAAGCACACGCGGGGCAGACGTGCAAATCTCGGTGTGTATGACATCGCAGGACCGATGGGCAAATCCCGGATGTTGAGTGCTCTAATAGGTACCAGCTGTAGCCACATTGTGATGTTACAATTTGTGGTATCAAAGCTGATTTATCACAATTATTAGTTTGACAAATGAATTTATATGTTATAGTTTTGTTATCAGAGAGGGCTCAAGCATACATGGGGCAGACGTGCAAATCTCGGTGTGTATGACGTCGCGGGGCCGACGGGCAAATCCTGGATGTTGAGTGCTCTGATAGGTACCGATTGTAGTATTACAGATTGTGGACATGAATAGTATGAGTTTTGTAAATAAACACGGTTATTATAGTAAAGGTTGGTGTTGTGCTTAGAGAAATACCAAGGAGAAGGTTGTCCTTAAGCTTGTAAAAGAAAAAGTTCTTCTTTAGCCTTAGGAAGGTTTTGTTCTTGAGCTTACAGAAGAATAGAAAGACTTAAGTGAAAACTTAGGGAGTGGAATAGACACGTTGTCAAACCACTATAAAATTCTTATATTGATGTGTGTCGTTTGATTTTGCTTAGTTTCTTTTATGTTTATGGTTTTTATAGACTGCCTAATTTAGCCCCTTTTGTGTTGCATCATTTGCCACTCATTCTAATAGTACCAAGCTTACCAACTACTTTTTTCCCTTGGGCTACATTAGCTCTTCTAAGGACTAAATCTCCCTCTTTAAGGGCTCAATATTTTACTCTTCTATTATGGAATTGAACTACCCTTTATTGATAAGCAATGGCTTGTATGGTAACATCTTCTCTTTTCTTAACTAAGAGGTCAAAGTTAAGGCAAAACTTAGCCTCATTTTGCTCAGGACTGTAGTGGAGCACTTGGTATGGAGGAAGACCACTCTCCATAGGGATTACAACTTTTATCTTATATACTAGCTAAAAGGGTGTTTGGCCTATTTTTATCTTTGAGGTTGTTTGAAAGGCCCATAAAATATGGTTGAATTGCTTTGTCCATGCTCTTTTAACATCTTTTAGTCTCTTCTTAAGCCCTATAAAATGATCTTATTGGTTACTTCAGTCATCGTATTTGTTTGAGGATGAGCCATCAAACTAAATTTAAGGTCAATGTCTAGGTCATTGCAGTTGGATTTGAACTGATCACTATTGAACTACTTTTCACTGTTAATAATAAGCACCCTCGTGATATCAAACTAATAGATTTTGTTTCTTTTAAAAAAAATTAAGCACTTTGGTTGAAATGATGGTGGCAAAGGCTTTAGTCTCGAGATATTTAGAGAAGTGATCTATTGCCACTATAATAAACCTTTTTCTAATCCAATGCTTGCGAGAAAGGATTGAAGATTTCAATTCCCATTGAGAAAAGGGCTAGGTCAGGCCTATAAGCTGCTGATTGGTTACTAATTGTTAAGGGATCGTGGTATGCCTTTGACATGCATCATAATTTTGCACAAGCTCTTTAGCATCCTTGAACATGGTGGGCTAAAAGTATCCAAAAAAATAAGCTCTAGGTTAGGGTGGTGGCTACTTCATGGCCCCTATAAAATATCCTATATTTCCCTAAGCACATAGTTTTCATCCTCAGTCGAAATGCACCTGAACTAGGATTGCCTATAAAAGCATTTGTATAAGACCCTATCATATTTAAAATAGTCAAAGCCTTGCTGATAATAGCTCGGGGTTCCTTTGGATCGATAAGAAGTTTCCTATAGTTCAAATACTTGATGAAGGGCTCATTTAATTGTCCTTTGTGGCTATGACAATTATATGTTTGCTGAAGGATGTTGGATTGTTCTTTATCCTCTATTAAGACCCTATCAACTAAGGTGGCTTGGGAAAAAGCAACTAATTTGGCTAGAGCATCTATTTCTTTATTATTAGTCCATGGGATTTGCTCTATCCTCTAACTTTCTCTTTTCATTTTGATGCTCATGAAAAGGTGCTTGGCGTGCTTAACATATTTAAGCATAACATGCTAGGGACCTTGATGGCATACTAGTCTAGCAACAACTGAACTACTAGGCATGAGTTATCGTAGATAGAGAGGCTTTCAGCTCAAACCTTTTATACTAGTTATAGCCCTATGATTAGAGCTTCATACTCTGTATCATTATCGGTGGCTCAAAACTTTAACCTTAAGGTATATCTGATAGTGATACAACTTGAGCCTTCTAAAATTATTTTAGCTCTTACTCCCTCTGAGCTGAAGGCACCATTGACATACAACTTCCACTCTTCCTTATCAAGGATTGTCTTTTGGTTTTGTTCATTCCCTATTAACTCTACTACAAAGTCTACTAGGACTTGATCCTTTGTTACCTATCTTGCCTGAATCGAATATCAAACTTCTAAAGTCTGAGTACCCATTCGACTATTTAACCTAATGTTTTAGTTTCTTGTAATATTTTACATAAAGGCTGGTCCATGCAAACTGTGATGGTGTGGGCCTTTAAATACTATCTTAGTTTTATTATTGAATTGACTAGTGCATAAACAAATTATTTTAATATTAGATAATTTAGTTTAACCCGTTTTAACACCTTGTTGATATAGTAAAGGAGGTGAGCTAAAGAATTTTTTCAAGTCTTCTAAGGCCTTCTAGCACTCATCAGTTCATGAGAACTTCTTGAGTTGTCTCAGTCTTTTGAAGAATGGCAGGCAACAATGAGTTAATGAGGAGATAAATCTCTTTAAGGCTATGATTCTTCCATTGAGCTTTTGAACCTCACTAATGATTTTAGGCAGCTTCAAATTAAGGATCACTTGGATCTTCACTGATCTGGCTTCTATTCCTTTTACGTAAACATGAAGCCAAGAAACTTCCCTATTCAAATTCTAAAAGCACACTTCTCTAGGTTAAACTTTATGTTGTATTGGTTAAAGATTGTTATGGCTTCCCTTAGATCTCTAGCATGGTCCTCAGCTCAATGACTTTTACCTAGCACGTCATTAATATACACCTTAATCATCTTGCCAATCTTGTCCTTGAACATGTGTTTGACCAACCTCTTAGAGGTTGCTTCTACATTCTTTAGGCTAAATGACATTACCTTGTAGTAGTACATGCCTTCATGGGTGACAAAGCTCATTTTTTCTTCATTTAGCATAAACATTTTGATTTGATGGTAGCTTGTTGAAGCATCAATGAAGCTATATAGCTCTACCTAGTAGTAGAGTCTAACTTTTGATCCATGTTGGGTAGAGGACAAACGTCTTTTGGGCAGGCTTTGTAGAGGTCAATGAAATCTATGCACATCTTTCACTTTCCATTCACCTTTTTAACTAAGACCACATTTACTAACTACTCTAGGTATTGGACCCCTTGGAAGACTGCATGAAGCAGCATTCATACTTTTTTATCAATTACCTTTTGTCACTCAATTGTATGGTTTCTTCTATTCAATTTGATAAGCTTTACTAAGCTGTCTAGGTTCAGCTTATGGGCAACGACTAAGAGTCTATCCTAGTGATGTTTGATGGCGACCATGCAAAAGTATGTAAATTTTTTAATAGGGCCGAGTTGATATCCTTAGCTCAATTAACTTCATTCCAATCTTGAGAGTTAGTCACTTATTGATAGGTAAAGGCGTCAAGTCTTCTATTGGTTCGACAAATTTGGTGGTTTTGTTTGGGGAAACATCCAGCAGCTCGATAAAGATGGCATGATTCACCTCTTTTAGAATATTCATATAGGTTTATTTGGCTAACCTCTTATCTCTTTTAACTACTATAATACCCCATTTGATGGGGATCTTTATTATGAGGTACTTAATAGAGGTGTAGATAGTTGTGTCATAGAAGATGGGCCTCTTAATGATGGCACTATAAGCAAAAGGGATATCCATGACCATCCATATAACTTTAAATCTCTTAATGATATCTTTGTCCCCAAACTCCATATTTAACTCAATATATTCCAATACATCTAATTTGGTTATGCCTGAGATAGTCAAATGGATTTGGACTAGTTTTAGCTTCTTAAAATCTTATCTGAATGCTTTATATGCTTTAGCAGTCATCATATTGACTGAGGTATCATCATCCATAAGGATTCATTTGATTATGAAGTCTTCGATCTAGCCCTAGACCACTAAGGCGTTTGCAGGGGGTATAAAGCTTCTTATCATCCATAGAGGAAAAAGTGATGGGGTAAAATATTAACTCTTTTATGTTCTCTTTGTTGTTCATAGAGTATAGCTCCTTGATCTATTATTATCTCCTTCCATGACCCCATCGATAATTACATCGATAACCCCAAAAAAATTTCTATTAGTGGGCCTTTTATCTCTATGTGTTCCCTCATATTGGGGCTCATTCTTGCCTTTTCTAGGGCTAGCCTCTTTTTATACTAGTTAAGCCTATCTTGCTGAATTAGTCTTTCAATTTTGTTCTTTAAGTTCTTGGAATCTTATTGTGCCATGCATGTTATCCTTGTGAAAACTACAGTACTTATCCTTATTCCTAGTGGCTGAGCTTTTTAGGGGACAAGGGTACTAAATCCTTTGTCTTATTCTTTTGATCTAATGGAGAACCTCACTTCTGCTTACCATGAGGGGTGTATAGTACCAAGCTGAGCTACCACTTGACTCATTAAGGCTTGAGCATGAGTTACCCTATTTGGCTCAGCCTTTATCGCCATTACCACTGCCTCATCCGTTCTCATCCTTGTTTCTATATGAACTATGAGAACATGTTGGTAAATTATCATCTAGACAAATGAACTTGTTGTTTTTCTTCATCAACTCATAGAAATTTTTAAAAGGATTGATATTGAGAGAATTAAAAAGTCCCTCATTCTTTCAATTTATGATTATCACATCCAGAACAATCTCGTGATTGAGGTTATTGATCTACATAGACACCTTATTAAACTTGGCAAAGTAGACTCTCAGTGTTTCTCCTTCTTCCTTGACAACCTCATGTAAGTCTAATAAGATCTTTATTTAGCGGATGGTCGAGATGAACCGAGATGCAAACAACTAAGAGAGCTAGGTAAGTTGTGGGCTAGGTCTTGATACCACTCCTACATTACTCCTTCTAATGTGATGAGAAAGATTTTATAGAGCAAAGTGTCAGAGCAATTGTAGAGCTTTAATATAGATATGGCTTCGAGGGTTAATTATCCCATTGTAGTTGTCAACCAGTAGCAGTTTGAACTTATAGGTTACTAGCTCAGTCCTTACCTTTGGAGCCAGGGGTTGTGGTCATATGAGTGATAGTTAAGGGCAAAGTGTTATTTGTCTTATGCACCCTTGACCATTTCCAAGATCTTTTTTTGCAAGGCTTTATCATCCAACTACATGCTTTTAGTTCGTATGACTTGGCTATCTAATAACTTATGTAAGGACTTGCCCACATCATTGCTCATTTTTTAGTGTTAGGTTCTATGTTTTTTTCGAGTTGAGTCTTTTGTTGTCTATCCTTGCCAAAAGGTATGAGTAGAGGCCTTTGTTGTTTAGTGAAAATGGTTTGTTATGCAATTAAAGGTTCTCTATTTTGTAAGAGTGCATGTTCATCTCTTTTCAATGTTACAGTGAACTCTGTATAAGTAGCTACAAGTTGGGTAATAGCTTGAAGGTCTTGAATTGGTGTGCCCATAATGTTGGAGGCTTAGTTCCTTAGAGCTGCTAAGAGAGTGATGGTTGGAGGTGGTTTGTTTTGGGTGTGTGTTTATAAGATGTTGGATTTGTTTTGGGTTTGTGGGGTTTTTAGGTAATTACAAGAGGCCATGACTCAAGGTTTAGAAGGTCTTTTATAATAAGTCTACACTTGCTGCACTAATGACATTACGAAACTTACCGTGAGTTCTAATTTGGCTAAATCTTTTGAGGTTGGATAGATTGGCTTGAGGGTCCTTGATTCGGTTCCTACAAGATAACAATGGTGAGAGCGGCACTCGAATGATTGCCAGAAGCCCACTCCAATGATTAAGTTAGTGATTTACTGAAGAAGTCAGATGGCTGAACATAAAGTGTAAAAAATTCCTGGTAGGGACCCTTATATAGGGATTGAAGCGGCTTGTTAGAGTAAGGCTCGAACTCCTTTTTCTGATTTGGAGTGTTCTTTCCTAGTAAGAGTTAACTTTCTAATGAGGACTATACTTTTACTGATTAGGATGAGCCATAGGCAAAGAAGCCATAAATAAGCTGAGTTGGTGTTGGCCTATGAGCTTGTAGGCCTCATCCTGGGTTGAGTTGGTCTTACTGTCTTAATGTGATTTACGAGATTGAACTAGGTCTTATATGTGGTTGGGCCTAACCCTTATCTATGTGGATAGTATCAAAATAATTTGATGAAATTTAAAATTCTTGAATTCAAAATAATTTAAAATTATAAAATTAGACACAAATTCAATCTAATTAGATTATTGATCCAACTTTAATTTGATTTAAAGTAATTAGAATTTGTTCAATTTAAATTATTAAAAAATATTTATTTTAAATTAAAATAAAATTTTTTATTTAAAAAATCAAAACTATGATTAATATAATTCACTCTAACTTGAAAATCTAAGACAACTCAAAAATAACTGAAAATCATTTTAAACATTAACTTGATAACCTAACTCGATCCAACTACAATAAAAAATAACTCTAATCTAGGATAGCTCTATCTAAATCCATCAGAAAAAAATATCATAAATTTAAATTTGTTCAACCTGACACTTTGATGGTCTCTAAGAAGAACATTAGAGATAATAAATGAGTCAAATAAGATAATTTAGGGTTGGGTCATTTTTGGATCGTGTTATTTTCATGTTGAGATGTTTTTAGGCTAGGTGATTCGAGTTACTCGAGTTTCAAGCAGGTTCAAATGATCCATCGGATTTACATGCAGAAAAGATTTTGGGGCAGGTTTTAAGTATACTTTTAAAAATAAAATTTGGATTGAGTCGGGTCACTTGTTATTTAATTTTTAAATATTCATTTGAGTTTTTTATTATTTATACAATATTTTCTCATAATTTATTAAGAGAAAAGTAATTTTCTTTTAAAAAATTATTTTTAGTCAGATAGATTTTATATAAAATAAAAATCAATTATTTTTTTTATTTTTGTTTAAATACTTAATAAATTAAATATAATTTTTAAAAGTAAATGACTATATATAATGAAAAAAAGCAATTGAGTTAAGCTCATATAGAATTATATTCAAGTCATATATCATAATTTAAACTAATTTACAAATAAATATATTATATCCAATTATAGCAATCCACACATTGCAAAAATTTTTTTTTGTGTATTGTGATAAAAATTTGTGTTAAAGTTAATCTTAATATGTGATTTTATTGTGACAAAAATCGAATTTATCATAATTATTATAACAATAAATAAATTTATGATAAATTTCTTTTATATATTAAATCATTTAAGAAATTATGTAAAAATTTTGCTTAATGATTCAAAAAATTAAAATTTTAATATCATTTTTAATTGTATCTAGAGCTTCAAATTAAGTCAATTACACTCTAATTTGATAAATTGATATTAATTATACCTCAAGTTAAAATGTAAATTTAATAAAATGTATATTTATACACAATTGACTTTTATACTTTTTTAATTAGTTCATTCAAACCAAAATTAAGTTTAGAGTTTAATTAATACGATACTTTTATTTTTATTCAATTTAATCATATTTTTGTCTAATTAAATTTATTATGTATAAATTTTAATTTTATATTTTAAATTTATAATGCATAAAATATATCGATCTCTCATTTTCTTAAAAAAATTTCTCTTAATCCTCTAAAAAAATAATTTTATATTTAAATCATAAAATTTTAAACTATTTAAAATAAAAACTTCTGAAAAATATTTTAAAAAATAATTATAAGAGCTTAATTAAGATGATATTTTTATTTTTAATCAATTTAATCTCATTTTTTGCTAAATTAAATTTGTTATGTACTTTTATATGACAAATTTTAATTTATATTTAAATTTAATAAAATAAATTTTTTTTAATATTTAAATTTAAAATTCATAAAATCTCTCAATCTCTCATTTAAAAAAATTTCCTCACAATCTCTCCTTAAAAAAATAATTTTTATATTTTAAATAATAAATTATTTAAACCATTTAAAATAGAATTTCAAAATATTTAAAAATTAATTACATATCATTAATTAAGAAGATACTTTTATTTTATATTCTATTTAATCCCATTTTTTGCTTAATTAATTTATTATATATTGTTATATGAAGAATTTTAATTTTATTTTTAAATTTATAAATTTTCAAAATTAAAATTTATAACTCATACATCTCTCAGTATCTTATTTAAAAAGTTTTTTTTTTTTCTCTCAAGCTCTCCTTAAATTTTAATTTCTATATTTTAAATAATAAATTATTTAAATCATTTAAAATAAAAATTGAGGAAATATTTAAAAAGTTAATTATATGAACTTAATTAAGATGATACTTTTATTTTTTATTCAATTTAATCTAATTTTTAATTAATTAAATTTATTATATACTTTTATATTGTATTTTTATATTTAAATGTAAAAATGTAAAAATTTTGAAATTTAAAGATTTTTGAAATTTAAATTTATAATTTATAAATCTCTCAATTTCTCATTTAGAAAAAAGTTCTATCAATCTCTCTTTAAAAATTATTCTATATATATGAAATAATAAATCATTTAAAATAAAAACTTTTAAAAATATTTTAAAAATCAATTTCATAATATGAATCTAAAAATTTCTAAAAAATTATTCTTTGAATAAAAATTAAGGATTTATTTGTTTACTATTTAAATATATAAAAATAAGATTTTATAGTTTAAAAAACATGAAATTAATATAAAATTAATTATTTATCAACTAATAAAAATAAAATTTAATATTTTTATCAAAAATTATTTAGATTGAGTAAAAATAAAAATATTATCTTAGTAAGATGCAAAATTAACTTTGAATATAGCTAAACTAATTGAAAAAATATAAAAATCAATTGAGTCTTAATATATACTTGACTATTATTGAAATCAATTCATCAAATTAGGGTGCAATTGGCTCAATTAGAAGTTTTGATATAATTGAAAATTTACCCAAATGTTTGAATTTTTTGATTTATTGAGTTTAAAATTTTTAACTAAAAATTTTTTGTTATAATAAAATATACAAGATAAATTATGATATAAACTCTTTCATCATAATATTTTATCACAATATATTAATACTAAATTTCTAGTGCCCACCAAATTATATATAAGAAGAAGAATATTATCACAATAATATTTTTATCATTGTATTAAATAATTTAAAAAATTATGAAAAAAATTATTTTATCACAATAAATAATTTTTATTCTTACTAAATAACTAGTCATAATAAATAAGAAATTATAATTTATGCATAGTAAAATTAGTAAATTTATTACAATATAAAATATGATTATATTTTGAATAAAAATAAAAATAACAATAAAATTCAAGTTCAAGTTCAAGTTAAATTTAAATTTAATTTAATTAAATAATCTAAATATTTTTTTAAAATAAATTTCTTTCTTTTTTATTTTAATTATTCTACTTTATATATATTTAATACTAAAATTTAACTTTTTCGTATATTTTCATTGGCTTAATTGGATCAAGTTATGGGTTGATCCACTTGAGTCAATTTTGATTTGACCTATCGAATTGACTCTTATCCGATTCGATCTAAAAATTTTTAGATTAGTTATGGTTTTAGATTATTTAATTTGTATGGGTTCGGATTACCTCTTTTGGATGAGTTCGGATTGAATTTTCAAGTCAAGTTAAAAATTGCTGCCTCCTAAAAAAAACATTAAACTACCATATCAAATAATGTAACCATATCTTAATGAGTCTTTAATTTATTAATACCAGATTTATCTCTAAAAAATATAAAATTTGAATTTAAATTGTAATTAAAACCAAATTAATGAATAAAAATAATTATGATTATTAACATTTCAACATAATAATAATAATAATAATAATAATAATAATAATAGTAATAGTAATAGTAATAGTAATAGTAATAGTAATAGTAATAGTAATAGTAATAGTAATAGTAATAATAATGCTAATGATAATTTCCATGAATAATATGTATACTTGTATATTTAGAAGAATGTAGATTTATATTGTAAGAAAAATCATTTTAAAAAATAAAATACCAAATTCAAACACTCATTCATTTAAATGATTATAAGTTCATATTAACTTTATGTATTCATATCAATGAATATAATTTTTAAGGCATTTAAAATTTAAGTAATGTTATTTTATGTAATGTGTAAATCCAAGTAAAAAATTAATATCCACTCTAAGACATTCAAGTAATATGAGTTTATGTGTTAATCCAAATAAAAATTGATTTAACGAACGTTAAAAAAATTTAAATTTCGATTTGTACAATAAAAGTTCTTAAAACTTTTATCTTGTGCTCACAAAAATCGCATTATCTATGATTGTTAGAACTATATGACATTAGAAATCCTATATGACACTAGCAAGCAAGCCTGTATCATGAATGGGTAGGGTGAAGTAAGATTCAGTCCAATTTAGAAATTTGAAAATTTCTAAGATCGGACTAAAATTTTTAAAATTTTAAAAATGTAGAATCGATATTATCTCAAATTTTCTTTTCGATTCGGTTCAGTTCTTTACAAATTCAGGATGATTCATTTCAATTCTTCGGTTCTTTTGAAATAGTTCATTTTTGGTTCAACTATTCAGTTATTTCAATTTATTAAAAATTAAAAATTACATTTTTATAATCAAAATAAATAAAATTTACCTTTTTCACTTTTAGTCATTTAAATTTAAAATAAATAAGTGATAATTTAAGAAATTATAACTAATAACTTAAACACTAAATTTTAAACTAAAATTTGTTTAATATTTGCTACAAATAAATAGTTTAATTATTTATAATATACACTAATTGAGAGAATTAATTAGTAAAACTAATATATATATATATATACACACACACACACACACGGTTCGATTCTAATATGAGATAGTTTGGTCAAATTCTCGGTTCAGATATCATAAAATCTCTGGACTGTCTCATTTACTTATTTTCCGTTGTTCGGCTAGAAGATTTTTTTTTAAAAAATTGTATATTTCAATTATGGTACCAAATTAGTCTAGTTCCTCGATCCAACTTGAAAATTTCCGTTCTTCATGCTCACCCATATGAATGGTGTGTCATATTTTGATATTAAATAAATAAATAAAGAAAATAAAAATATCAATTTTAAAGAATAAATAAATATAAAACATTAGCATGAAATATGAATAGATGTTAATTAAATATAAGAAAGTTGTGAATCTTAACATATAGTGACATGGCACAAAATAAATATGAAAAAGACATTCATCTATACAATATACGAAATGAGAAAACCAAACAATTCCAATATTCGCAATGTATCGTATAAGTTTTTTTAAAAAAAGTTTAACATATATAATTTCATATTTTAAATGAGTGGAAAAATAAAAACGATAAAAATACTATTATGATGAATATCTAATATCAAACACTTTTCAAATGAAAAACAAATTCTCAATCATATTATAAATGTTTTTTTTTTAATTTTCTAACTAAAATATTATAAGTATTTTTTTTTAATTTTCTAACTGAATCGAAGAAATATAAATTGAATATGTAATGACATTAATATTTAGTTCATTATTGTACCTTGAGAATGAATATATTGTTATGTTGGTGAAAATGAATAATCACTGTTCTGTAAAGTTTCAAGTGTAACTCTTTGGATTGGATTGGTTATGTGTGAAGATACTTGTTGGCAAATTTAATTTCTGTGCATTGTTTTTTCTGACAGATTTACTCGGATTAGCTATGACAAATTTGCTCGTATTATGTGTGGAGAAGAATTTGTTTTTTAGTTGTTTAGATTGTGGATAGAAAGAGTTAGTAAATATCAGCTTTTGTCTAATCTCAACTATTATGACTGAGATCTCTCACGGGAGAGAACAATATTGGAACCAAACTGTCCCTCTGAGGCTTGGTGAATTTGTTTCGAGAAAATAGAATTATGATTGCCATAGTTGAAGCCAAACAAATGGCTTCTTTGAGGGCTATATTTATTCCAGTGCATTCTCTCGACTAAGTCTTATCCTAAACTAGTTGGAATTTTCAGATGATTTTCCTTCTTTTAATCTTCAAAAAATCTGCTTTCATCATTTATACTTATTCTATTTCTATTCTAGATTCTTTTCTTTGGTTTATTTCTCTTGCAACTTCAATATGTTCAACCTTCTGTGTCAGTGGCTTTATTAATCTTTGCTTTATATATATACATATATATATATTGTTGGACTAGATTGTTCAAATTTTAAGTGTTGTTATTGCAGATATTAAGATAAAATCTCATTGGAAGTTGAATATAAGTGATTAGAAGTTGAATAGGAGTGATTGGAAGTAAAAAACTCAAAGTATAAATATTTGCCTTTGAAATTAACAACCACGAATTTTGAAAAGTGTTGTTGAGATTCAAAAGTCATGACCACGAATTTCGGTAGCGACCGCAAATTGGTGAAACAACATCTCCATGTTGGATAGACGATTTCATGGTGATCATCGTGCCCAAAGAAAGAAAATAGCGACCACAAATTTTGAGATCTGTTAGAAATATCCAATGACTAATTTTTGAAAAGACTAATGATTTTATGCCACATTGATTAGTCGTTAGACACAGTTCAAAAATAGCAATAGTGAATCTCAGTCTCAATCACAAATTTCATCTGATAAGCATTTAATATAAGATATGTCTAACACAATTTAGAGATTTAGACATAGTTTCCTTGTAATGTCTCTTTGGTGGTTATTGCCTATAAATACACCACTAAATGGACTTGAATTCATGAGGATAACCATTGATTGTGCTAGAATTCTTGCAAAATTAATTCCAACTTTAATTCTTTATTTCTTTGTACATAGTTTGATATGAGCTTTAAACACATTGGGTTGGGTTTGAGAATTAGAAAACTCTTGTTAGATTTGAGAATGAGTCTCAAAAAACTCTTGTATAGGTTTCAATCTTAATCTTAGGAAAACACTTGTAAGGTTTGGTGAGCCTAAACACTAAGTTGAATATGAGCTTGCAAAACACTAGTGATTGAGTAAAACACCCAATTAGAGAATTAGGGAGTAGATGTAAGGCTGATTAATACCCGAACCACTATAAAACTCTTATGTTCATTTTTCTTCAACTCTTTTCTCTAATCTTTTAATTGTGTGTGTTTCCTTCAAAGTTCAAATTTGCCACCAATTCAACCCCCATTCTTAGTGCTCAAGGGTCAACAATTGGTATCAGAGCTAAGTCTCAATCCAAGCTTTAATTGTGTGAGAAAAGATTAATGGCATAAGAAGGAGTCCATTTTCACCTTAATCCCCACTTTGATGGCAATGATTATCCTCTTTAGAAGTATAAAATGGAGATCTATCTTGATAGCAATCTCATCAACTTATGGGATTATATATTTGAATAGTGGAAGCCTCCAATAAAGATGGTTGAAAAAGTATAGATGATAATTATAAGAGAAGAATGGGGTGAAGCATAAAGGAAGGCAAATGAGAAGAACAAGTGGACAATGACTATTCTTCTAAGATCTATGTCAAGAGAAGAAATTCGAAAAGTCCAACATTGTCAAACTGTACATGCCATATGGAAAGCACTAGAAAACTATCATGAGGGCATAACTCTTATGAAATCAAGTAGGTTAGAGATGTATGTGATAGAGAGGGAGCTCTTTATGATGAAAGACCATGAAATCATCACCAAAATGACAAATAGACTCCTCTCTATTGTCACAAACATGAAAAAGTTTGGAAGAATTTTTACCAATTATGAGGTAAATACTAAAATCCTCAAATCTCTTCCATTGGATAAATTTGGTGCAAGAGTATGCAACATTCAAGAGTCTAATCTAGAGATTGGAAAAGTGCCAACCGATGCCCTTATTGGTAAGCTTCTCAATCATTAAATGGCTCTCAAGAAGAATGAAGAGATGAATAAACATTGAGGACAAAGAGATAAAAAGGAGAATAAAACTCTAGCCTTCAAAGCTTAAGAAGATTATTCAAGCTCAAGTGACTCAAATGAAAGTGACAAAGGAGAAAAAGAGCTTGCCAAAATATCAAGAAAGACTAAGGAGTTGATGAAAAGGAGAAGAGAAAGAAGAATCCAAAGAAAGTTATCTTCTTATCATCACAAAGAAAAGAAGAAGAGTTTCAAGGCTATTTGGGATGATGATTCTAGTGATGAACAAAAAGATGAAGTAGCAAACTTTTACTTCATGACTCAATAGGACTCCTCCAAAAAGGTAAGTACTTCTCCACACTCTTATGATGATTATGATGCATTTGATGATGTAGATGATAAGCTTTTTAAAGCTCTCACTTTGAGATGAGATAAATATAAATCACAAATAAAAATTTACAAGAAAAGATGTTATAAACTTGAGGATTAATTTAAATCCTTAAATGATCTTATAAATGAGTTGATGACTTCTAATGAAAAGCTCAAAAACTTTTTAGAGAGTTTTCTAAGTCTTCATCCTTTCTTAACTCCTTGAGAAAGGAAAATGATTCTTTTATGGGTGAAGTTATAGAACTTAGAAACTCCATCTCTAAATTTCAAAAGGGGAAGGAAGCTTTTGATACACTTATTGTATCTCAAAGACCTCCTTTAGTTAGACATGGGCTAGGCTTTAATAGAGCCTCTTCATCTACTTCTTCACTCAATACATTCATTAGAACATCAATACCTCAAACTTCAAGTATTGAGGTCATAGGGAAGAGAGGTGCTCCCAGCACTAAGCCACCTATGCCTAAGGGTAAAAGAAAGGCCCCCCCAAGGCTCAAAGAGCAAATTATGCTTACATTTATAACAAGAAGCATGCTCAATGACACAAACACAAAAAATTCTCTTCTACTCCTAATCACTGATGCACTATCATATATACTCACCACCTAAGTATGAGAAGGCCCCCTACTTATGCTAAGGTTGTACATAGGAGAAAGACTTGCAAATCTAAGCTCCAATGTCATTATTGCATGAAATATGAGCATAATAATGTATTTTGCCACATTAAGAAGACACACCTCAAATTAGAGGATCATTCCAAGACTAACCCCAAAGGACCTAAGTATGTTTGGGTACCAAAACAAAGTGTTTAATATTGTAGGATGAGGAATCATTCACCAAATTCTCATCATGGAAAATCTAAAGGTGAATGGAGATTACTAATAAAGAAGGGATAAAGTTTCAAATGATTATTTGGTAGCAAGCCATGGATACTAAACTTCTAATATATCCCTTATCTCTAATGTTTTTAACTTAATATATTTATGCATACATATAGGAGAGTTTTATTGCTTGATATATCTATGTATTGACATGTTTGATTTGATTTGATTGATTGTGTAATGAGTTGAATCAATTCATTTTGCATTTGAGGTTTTCTATATTTCAAATGTATAAATCAATCATAAAAAAATTGTATGCTCTCATATATGAAAATTCTTAAATTTCTAGCCTTAGTTTGTGTGTTCAAGCATTTTTAAATATTTGAATTATTTTGCATTTATGGTTTTTTATATAAAATTTTCACGCAATTTATATTTCATCCATTTATCTTTTTAAGTGACAAATTATGATCAATTGTGCAAAATTACTTATATATGTTATTCTAATTTGAGTATGTACAATTGATAAGTTTGTGGACTTTTCTTATCATATTCTCCATTCTCTCTCTTATTCCCTCATATTTTCTCTCTTTTTAATATTGACAAAGGACGAGAGATAATTGACTGAATATACAAAGAGGGAATATATAAAAAAGAGAGAGAAAATTGAACTATATTTGTAATAAGCTAAGACAATGATCTTATTAGAATAACTAAGTGGGAGTATGGATTGAGGGGGAGCAATTTTATACTTATGATTTGAATCACTTCACAATCATTCTCTTAGCAGCATACATAATGAATTCTTTATCCTTTGTATATTCAATCTAGATTATCAAAATAAAAAAGGGAGAGATTGTTGGATTAGGTTGTTCAAACCTAAGTCAAGACTCTCTTTCGATCTTGATAATATAGATTGAAAGGTTCTAATGTCAATTTTAAGAGTTGTTCTTGCATATATTGAGATAGAATCTCATTGAAAGTTGAATAGGAGCAATTAGAAGTAAAAAAACTCAAAGTATGAAAATCTGTCTTTAAAATTAACGGTAGCAAATTTTAAAAAGTATTGTTGAGATTCAAAAGTCGCGACTACGAATTTTGATAGCGACTGCGAATTGGTGAAACAACATCTCCATGTTGGACAAATGATTTCACAGTGACCATCGCATCCAATGAAAGAAAATAGCGACCGCGAATTTTAGTAGCAACCACGAATTTTGATATCTGTTAAAAAGATCCAACGATTAGTTTTTCAAAAGATCAATGGTTTTATACCATGTGGACTACCCGTTAGACATAGTTCAAAAATAACAACTGCGAATTCTATCTCGACTGCGAATTTCTGTCTCGATCGCGAATTTTATTTGACAAATATTTAATGCAAAATATGCTTAACACAACTTGTCGATTTAGACATAGTTTATTTGTAATGTCTCTTTGGTGATTATTGCCTATAAATACACCACCAAATGGACTTGAATGCAAGAGGATAACGATTGATTGTGCCAAAATTCTTACAAAGTTAATTCTCAACTTTAATTCTTTATTTCTTTGTACATAGTTTGGTGTGAGCTTTAAACACCTTGGGTTGGGTTTAAGAGTGAACTCTTATATAGAAAACTCTTGTTAGGTTTGAGAGTGAGTCTTAGAAAACTCTTGTACAGGTTTGAGTGTTAACCTTGAAAAAACACTTATAAGCTTGGTATGAGCCTAAAAGTAAATTAAGTGTGAGCTTGTAAAACACTAGTAATTGAGTGAAACACCCAATTGGTGAATTAGAGAGTGGATGTATGATTGGTTAATATCTGAACCACTATAAAACTCTTGTGTTCATTCTTCTTCTACTCCTTTCTCTAATCTTTTAATTGTATGTGCTTCCTCCAAAGTTCAAATTTGCCACTAATTCAACCCCCCTTCTTAGTGTTTAAGGGCCAACATATATATATATATATATATATATATATATAAGCTAAAAAAATCAAAAAAAGTTGAAAAAATATATGATATACATGAGTATGATCACTATATTTGATAAAATTCATCACTAATTAGCAATCAGTAGGTATGTGATCGCTATATGATGAAGAATTTCATCCAATATGGGGATCACTATGTATGTGCTCGCTATATGGCAATAAATTTTATGTAATATAGTGACCATAAATTCATGTGGTCACTATATGGACTAAATTCATCACCAAATAGTGTCTATATACCATGTTATCACTATTTGGTGATGAATTTCATCCATATATCAATTACTTTTTGTGGTCCTTATTCATATATCATAAATTATTGTCTCTAAGCAGTTGCTATACTTTACACCACTTTGTGGTGTCAAATGTAGTGATCATATCTTGATCTCTAACTTAAATATCACTTTGTGGTCTCAGAGTGGTAGCTAAATCATCCACTTTTCCACTCCATATTTAACTACCATTTAGATACCACTTGATGTGGTTGCTATATAATATATCAATTTATGATCACTATTTGATTGCAAAATAGTTTCTAATTTTATTTTCACTCCACTAAACTTCAAATCATAACATATTGATCGTAATGTGACAGCTAACTAGCAGTCACATATATGTGGTAGTCAAATATGGTCTCTAAATTATTATTATTATTATTTTTATAGTGTTATAGTTGAGTCACGAGAGATGGCAACATATATTTAAGGAGAAGATGGATGAAGAGAAATATAAGTGGAAGGTAGTGCCACCAAAGGTTCAAAAATTATATTGGATTGAATTTCAAGTAAAGCATTAAGTAGATGAGAAAGGGGCATCCATGTTTGTGTTTGATGGTTGTGAAGCACAGTACGATGAATAGTAGTAATTGTATGTAAAGTATATATTTGGAAAGTGTTTTGTTGAGCTCTAGAATATTTTTAATTGTGATTTATTATTTGAAGGAATATTTTCTCAACTTTGAGGTTTCATAGTGCTTATTGTAGGGGAACACTTTGCTGAATTTTTTTTCAAATGTTTATTTATTGATTGTCTATTTATATTTTTTTTCATAGAAATATTTTGAGTAGGATGAGGCAATTCATGAAATGGTGAGGCTAGCATGAGAGCAGTTAGCTGCTAGGAGATATATACACATGTCTTAAAAGTGGAAGGGTAAAGGACGACCAACATTTGTATTAAAGGCGGTATAGAACAAATAGCAACATAAGTGGGTTGAAACTTCCTTTTGAGATGTGTTGAAGCGTCAATCTAGGAACCATTAGAGTGAAATGAGAGGCCCTAGTTCAGATACAACACAATACCCTTGTGTTTTTAATCTTTATTGACGAGGATGCTAAAAGGATTATAAGGAAACTTAGATTATATTTTGACTACAATTGAACAACTTATATAAAGCTCATATTTATAATTTTTTTTATAAGAGACGAATGAAAGTGGACCCCTTGCAAGGTACAACTGCTCTGTAGAACCCATATAACTAAAGTTGCAAATGGATCAAAGCATTATGGGAACAAGTGCACTCGATAAGTGGGGGTAATCAATATATGTCTAAAAATAACAAGGAATAATTTACTAATTGAAATTCTATATTTCGTTGTAGGAACATTTTGAGGATTTCGTAGTCGAGGCGTCTCACAATGGAAACAAAAATTGGGTAGAACTCTAGCTTATGGAGAACAAGCGACTCTTCTTGCAAGCAATTAGGGCTTCATGAAGCAGTAGATACATGTATAACATGGGCAAGAATAAGACATCTAGCTTCTTCTTTGATATCTCGACCCTCATAGCTACCATCGATGCATTTGATAAGAAATGCATTAGAGATCTTGAAGAGATTACATCCCAATTGGTGTAGCAGTTACGAAAAAATATATTCAAATTCAAGTATTATGGATCACTATTAAAGATTGGATGTGTCAGTTAGTGTAAGAGTTGATATGTAGCACCCAAGAGTCTGTATTGGGCCCTTTATTCCACCTTTTAACAACTTGTGAGTGCCTATTATTTTTGTATCCATTTCCAGTACTCTCTGACTTTACTAGATTTTGTGACATGAGGATTAGAAGATTTATTGCCTTTATGGTTCAACTTAATAAATTTTATTTCACCAAAATATTAGTTATATTCCATTGTTTGCAATTCTTAATTTATTTTTGTAATAATAATAATAATAATAATAATAATAATAATAATAATATAAAGTAAAAAAAATATAAAATAATAGTAATAGTATAAACTATTTTAAAATATCAATAAAAAATTTATTTTAAAAAATACAATATCATTTTAACTACCATAAGTTAAATCTTTAATATAGTAACTAAATAGAGATCACGTAGCAATCACTTCATGTAATCACTAAATAGAATCCACATAAAGGTTGTTAAGTGATTTCTAATTGAAGCCAACTAACTACCATTTAGTGTATTGAAAAAAGCTAGCATTTAGCGATCATATTCAATGATCGCTAATTTAGCGATCACAAAAAGTGATTACTAAATGGTAGTTAACTAATTTACTATGTTATCTTATGGTCAGTATTTAGCAACCATAATGAAACTAAATAGCAACCATCAAATGTGGTCGCTATTAGAGATAACAATAAATAGTTGCTACTTTAGCGATCATATTACATTTCAGTCATTATTTGATTTCGCGACCAACAATTTAGCAATCACATTATGTGATCACTAAATAGTCATTATTCACATTTAGCAATCACTAAGCAATTATTTCATGTGGTCACTAAAAATCAGTTTTTATATAGTCTATATCATGAAAGTATAATAAAATATCACTAAATGACTTGAGAACTCATTAATAAAAGTGATTAATAAAAAGAATATATAGAAGAATTTGATGGTAATTAATAAGAATTTGACAATTATAATCTCCTTAATTTTATTCTGAGACATATGATGTTTGATAATAGGTAGATTTTCGATGGTTAAAGAATACTGATTTTTTTTCAACAATGAAACAATTTAAACAAATAAAAAAAACTTATTTAATTACAACATAAATAACTTGTTTGTATAATTTATATGCGGAATAAGAAATTATATGTATTATAGTAAAAGTGATTGTAATAGAAAATATGTATCTAAAAATAATATAATTATATAATATACTTACTATAAATTTTGAATTATTATATAATAAATTGAAGGCAATATGTTACAACTAGTCTTAATTTTATCTCACAAATTGACATGCCTTAAATGTTTTGAGAGTGAGGCGTGATTGGATGAAGTGTTGGTGTCTTTCTTTTGGCTTAATCTGTTTCCTTGTATACGTCTGTTTATCTTGTAGCTGCAGCTTTACCATTCTCCGCTTTTGCTCATTGATGGGGCTGCTCAGTTCCAATGTCGCAAACGTCATTTTAAATTTGAAAATCGGTGGTTGTATGAAGAGGGTTTAAGCGACGTCGTTTTGGGTTCTTGGCGAGCTTCTCTCGGACAGAATCTATTAGACAGGTTATCTGCTCGCATCAATGCATTGTCAGTTTGGGCTCGTCGTCTACATGCTCAATATAGGGAGGAAATCAATTTTTGCAAATCTGAGATATTACATTTGCAGCAGTCCTCTAATATGGATGATGTTGCGTGTTTCAATGGATATCGATAACAATTAGGGGAGTTATTAGTTCAGGAAGAGGCTTTCTGGAAGCAACGAGCGAAATATTTCTAGCTACAGGGTGGTGTTATCATGCCATGGTGTCAGCTCATCGTTGGAACAATAAAATCAACCACCTTAAGAATGAGGCAGGAGTATGATTCATTATATGAATCGTCGTACTAGGGGACATAAGGAGAATGTAGCTCGTAAACTTGATATCAGTAAGGCGTATGATAGGATTCAATGGAGGTACCTGGAGGTACTTGATATCAGTAATGGGTTTTGATGCCAGATTTATAGATTGGATCTTGATGTGTGTAATGACTGTGTTATTTTGTAGTGCTTAACGAGGAGATTTTCGGCCCTATAACACCTGAGCGTGGTCTGAGACAAGGGGAACACTTATTTATTTTTTGTGTGAAGGGCCTTTCTACTATGATTCGTCATGCAGAAAGGTTGGGTCAGGTGCGCGGGTGTCGAGTTTGTTGTGGTGGCCCGAGTGTTACACATCTATTTTTTGCTAATGATATTTTTTATTTGTCATCTATTTTTTGCTAATGATATTTTTTATTTGTTAATGCTACAGAAGAGGGGTGTAGAGTCATAGAACAGATCTTGCTAAAATATGAGTAGGCATCTAGTCAGGCAATGAATTTCCTGAAGTTAGGGGTCTTCTTTAGTAACAATGTGACTACGGAGGTTAGGGATTCCCTTTCCAACATATTGGGAGTTTGTAAACCTCTGAACATGTGGCGTTATTCGGGGCTTCCTTCGCTTATTGGCAGTAATAAAAGGGTCATTTTAATGTTATTATCCAACAACGGTATTGTTGTATATGCCACTAAAAGTCCCTGTTCATCAGTTTAACTCGCGGATCAATAGTTTGTCTACTACTTATAATTAACTCGCGGATCAATAGTTTGTCCACTACTTATAATAGCGGATAAATAATTAATATTACTAAATTAAATTAAATATATTCAATTAATAAATTAAATATTATATTAATAGTCATTAATATTCAATTTAATATTCAATATTTTAATTAATATTTAATATTTAATATTCTAATTAATATTATAAATATAATTATATTATTTATTTGTATTTTTATTTTAATTAATATTTTTATTTTTATTTTAATAATTAAAATTAAATATAAATATTATATTAGCAATAACTTAAGAGACCATTGTAGAAGGAGTCAAATTTTTAGTGAATCACAAAATGATTAGAATTGAACTATTTTAACACTTATAGTGGTAGACATAATTGCAATATATATATTACAAATTATCCCTAATGAAAAGGTGTCAAAATAGTACAATTTTAGTCATTCTGTGATTCACTGAAAATTTATCTTTTTCTACAATGGTTTATTAATTTTATGGCTAATATAATATAATTATAATATTAATATACTATTTAATTAATATAATATTTACATTTTAATTTATAGTTAAAATAAAAATATTAATTAGAATAAAATAAAAATAAATAATATAATTATATTTATAATATTGAATTCTAATATTAATTAGAATATTGAACATTACATTTTAATTAGAATATTGAATATTAATGAATATTTGTATATTATTTAATATATTTAATTTTATGTTTAATTTATTAATTTAATATGCTTAAAATTGCATATATTTAATTTAATATATTTAATTTAATTTAATAATAATATTAATAGTCTGTCGACCACTTATATTATTGATTTGTCAATTAAATTAACGGATCAGGTGTCTTTAACAGCATCGATGCCGTTGCACAGTGATGTCCGTCAGTTTAACTGGCAAACAGACTCTTTTGACTGCCCTATTTGTTAAATAAGTTTTGATATACTCCAATTTTATAAGTTTTTTCACCATATTTCACTAATTTTATTTTTTACACTGTTTTACAAATTACTCCGTTGGGAGAGGCTTTGTGTGAAGAAAGTGGAGGGGGGTAGAGTTTAGAGACATGCATAAGTTTAACCTTGCTTTGCTTGGTAAGCATGGGTGGAATTTCATTTCTAATCTAAAGGCTACTGTGGTTCGTATCTACAAAACTAAATATTTCCCGAATAGGGATTTTTTGAGTGCCTCGTTGGGGCATAATCTAAGTGTTACTTGGCGCAGTGTTTGGTTATCGCTACCTATTTTACGTTCTGGTTGTAGGTGGCGTATTGGGGATGGTTCTTCCATAAAATATTTGGCATGATCCTTGGTTAAAAGATGATGCAAACTTTTACTTATCCACCCCAGTTATTCCTGATCTTGATTCCTTAGCAGTTGCTGACAGGAATGGGATGTGGAGTTATTAGAAGATATGTTATTATCTGTTGATATGTCTCGTGTGCTTAATCTATCTCTCTCTGCAAACTTGTTCTAATTTTTTTATATTGTATGTGCGAGCTTAGTTCTTTATTTTATTATCTTAATAAAATTCAGATATTTTCATTTCTTGTTATATTTTATTTTTGGGAGTAATATAAATTTCCTTTCATGAGAATTTTATTCTCTTTTTATTGGAGTGTGGTCGGATTCCTTAATAGGATCTCTTGATTTTTTTTTTCTTTAAAAGTTTTGTTATATATGTTGATAGCTTGTTATTATTGTTTTTCAATTAAACTCATTCAATGGACTTGAAAGTTGATATTGTTGACCTAGTAATCTAAGAAATGAGTTGAATTGGTGGGAGATTAAAAATTTAAGAGAAGGGTTAAGGTGTTTAGAAAGTTAAGAAGGAGAAAAAAAGATAAACACATGATATTTATAGTGGTTCGAGTGTTAACGAACATTACGTCCACTTTTCAATTTTTCACAATTGGGTATTCCACTCAACATGACTGGTGTTTTCAAGCTCACACCTAACTTATACAATTGTATTTTACGGCTCACACAAACCCTTACAACTTGTGTTTTTAGGCTTACACAAAACTTCTCATAAATGTTTTGGATAGGCTCACACTTCAACCTCTTACAAGAGTTTTAAAATCTAGCCTAAATCTCATCCCACTTAGAAGGATGTCTAATGCTAACACCAAACAATCAATATCACATAAAGAAGAGTAAAAGAATGAGTAGCAAAATTGCAAGAGTTTGATTACAATAAATGGAATTCTCTTTTATTTACATTTGTTTGATGGAGTATTTGTAACAACATCCACCAAAGAGACGTTCCTCAAAAACTATCCCAAAATCTTCAAGTTGTGCTAGGTAGATTTTGCATTAAATGCTTGTTAGGCAAAAGTCGCAGTCGCTATTGTTATTTCACGGTCACAATTTTTCCAATTTCACTGAGGAGCTGGAAATCACCACAGAAAATCCCATTTTATGTCTAACGACTAATCAACATGTCCTTCACCCATTGGTTGTCCAAGAAATATAACTGTTATGTTTAATTATCTACTCAAAAGTCGTGGTCGCAATTGAACTTTCTCTTAGGTGTGACTGAGACTGTGAATTCCTTTGTTTAGGGAGGAGACAACATTTTCTTTTGTCGTGGTTGTGACATATGATTTGCATTCGCAATTTTTGATATTCCAACAGTTGCCTTGGACACTTGGTATGTTGTAGTGCAGACTTAGTCCCCTCCTTTGTTATTGTGAAATTTGTGGTTGCGACATAGGATGCGAATGTCATCGCGAATTTCTCTGTGAATCAATCAAACTCCTTTCAGCTAAGTCGCAGAATTCTTCTGGCCTAATTTTATCCATCCTTTTTGCATGGTTGCGGTCTTGATATAGGGAATACTGACGTGAATTTGGATGTTCTTCTTAAAGATGAAGATTTTGACTTCTATCCCACTTTCAATGAGAAAATAACTTTTATACTGCAAAACAACACTTAACAAAACATTAGAACTAATCAATCTCCATTGTCAAGATCAAAAGAGGCTTATGACTTAGTCTTGACCAACCTAGTCCAACAATCTCCCCCTTTTTGATTTTGACAACTTAAATTGATCTTAAAGAAAGTTAAATGCATGAGTTATGAAGTTGGGATGGCCAATGATCAAATAATCAAAGAATTTTAAGTTAGAAAAGTAAAGTTCTTATAACTATTGCTCCCCCTTAACTTATGCTTTTCTTATACACATTGCTCATTGTCTCCCAATGCTATTCTCTCCCCTTTTGGCATCAAAAAGAGGAAGAATTTGTGAATAGTGAATGAAGTGCATAAATTGAGACAAAGTAATCAAAACGAGTAAATGATACCATAAAACTAATAAAACATATAAAGTGCAATTACATAAGATGGAGCAATGAATTGCAAAACAAACACTTTTATTTATTTAATAATCTATGGGATCACAAGCTTTACATCAAGATTTATAAAAGAAATAACAAAAAAAGAAATACTAAAGATAATCTAGAAGATGGAAACTATCATCATCTCTAGAATCATCAATGTTTTCATTCACCCCTATACTTTGAGCTTCATCACCTTCCTCAACCTCTTGGTTATCCTCCTCTTTAGGTGTGTCCTCCCAATCTTCAAAATCCAAAAGATGCCAGGGAGTAACACCTACTTTCTCCTAAAGGTCTACCAGATCACTGTGTGGGTCGAAGAGGGGGGGAAAATCGTCTCTTGATCATCCTCATAATCTTATCAAGCTTTTTGTTGATGGAGGCAATAGTGATTTTGGTTTTGGGTTTTGGTTGGGGAGGTGGAGCAGGTTGTGCTCCCTCTTCAATGACTAGCCTTTTTCTTTTGGAGGCTTGAGAGGTCTCTAGTTTCTTTGCCTTAAAAGCACCCAAGGTGTATG
Source organism: Omphalea diandra (assembly GCA_949677035.1). Classification (NCBI taxonomy): domain Eukaryota; kingdom Viridiplantae; phylum Streptophyta; class Magnoliopsida; order Malpighiales; family Euphorbiaceae; genus Omphalea; species Omphalea diandra. The sequence continues at coordinate 26,279 of CATIWR010214936.1, forward strand.
CATAAGAATCATAGTGAATGGCTTTTGCATTGATGAGGTAGGTCAGGTCTAAAAAATTTTATGAAGAGAAAAGCTTCTTAGTAAGGAATTTTTCATTTTCCTCATTAAGAGCACTAACTTATCAGTATATGGTAGTGACATGGGAAGGAAGAAGAAGCTGACTCTTGAATTTTGTGCTCGTGTGGGTCAATTGATACACAAGATAATGACTAATTTGTATAGATTTGTTCTTGGTAAGATAGAAAAGAAAAGCAAGATCCTTTTGGGATACTTTCTCATTACCATCCTCTCTTGTGTTAATAGAGAAGGTGATGATATGATGAAGTAGCCAAAAAGGTAGGGTACAAATGTATTTGGCCAGGGAAGTGTTGGGGTCATAGAAATTTCAGACCAAAACTCCGAATAGATAACGTCAAGGGCAGAGATGATGAATAAAATATCATCCCCGAATTGGAGGTTAAAAACGTTTGAAATTTGTTCAAAGGTAATAAAAAAAAGGCCCCCAAGGCTTAAAATACTAATTCATATTGGCCAGCATAAGATTCTGCTCCCTGACTCAAAGTCACGGTGCATATAAACTCTTACATAATTTCCTCTTATCCAGGCTCATCATGAAAAATGAACTCATTCCATCATAGGTTTGAGAGAAATGCATGGATCTCATCCTTGATGCCTAATGACTCAAGGAGGAATATGGAAAGGATTTTGTTTGGAAGGATTACCTTAGAGGCATTTTCCTTATACCGATCTTTTTCCTCCTTCGTGATTCTTTCATCATGTATAAAGTCGGTGGTCCAGAAGGTTGTGCTAGTGCCTTATCTTTTTATACTCTTGAGGCTTTCTTAGGGGCCATAGTGTGTGATGGATGATTAGAAGATGATTGAGAGTAAGGATGAAGAAAGATGAAGATTTTTAGCAAGAGTGAATAGAAACACTATTTTGAGGGTTTATATAGGGTAGAAAAGGGTATGAAAATGACCATAAATGGTCAGAAATGCATTAAATAAAGAAGTGCCATCGATTGACAATCAAATCACTTAAATACATGGGAGTTACCCAAATTCGCAACCGCGATCTGCAAGTCATGACTGCTAATTCTGAAATATTTGATTAACAGACAAAAAATCCTTAGGAAATGGTGCATTCAACGGTCAAAAGTTTTAAAATTTGAACAAATTCACAATGAGGAACTAAAATAGTGATCACGATTTGACGGTTCATAATTGAAAGATGAGTGCTTGTAAATCGCAATTGTAAATCAATAAGTAACGACCACGACTTACAAGGCATAAAAGACAACTATGAAAGGATAAGACTTGACTTTCTAGGCTGTGATCCACTTACTATATCAATGCTTAATTCATGTAAATTGGCATAGAAGGGCACAATTGCACACAAGATTAAGACATCCAAAGAGATAAATATCACATATATCATACACATAGGAATCAATCAAGTATGAATAATGCATCATACATAGAGTATTCCAAAAGATATTTTCACTACAGAGAGCTTCCATCAAACATTCCTAACTCTCTCTTAATGAAGGTTATCCTTTCTTCATTGAGAGGTTTTATGAAAATGTTCGCAAATTGATGATTTATATTTATAAATTCTAACACTACATCTCCATTTTAGATATGATCTCTGAAAAAATGATGCCTAATGTCTATGTGTTTGCTCTTATAATGTTAGATGGGATTCTTTGAAAGATTTATTGCACTAGCTTTATCACATTTGATAGGAATGTGATCAACAATTTAGCCAAAATCCTTTAATTGTTGTTTCATCTAGAGGACTTGGGTGCAACAACAACTCGTAACTATATATTAAGCTTCGGAGGTAGATAAGGCAATTGAAACTTGCTTCTTATTAAACTAAGACACTAAACATTCTCCTGTGAATTGGCAAGTTCTAAAAGCTATTGAGAAGACTATTAGCATAATCCTCATCTGAATAGCCTATGAGACTAAATGAAGAATCTCTAGGATACCATAAATCTAGATACAATGTGCCATGTAAATATTTAAAATCCTTTTAATAACATTTAAATGAGATTCCTTGGGATAAGATTTAAACCTAGCACATATACATACACTAAACATTATATCAGGTCTAGAAGCAGTAAGATAGAGTAGAGAACCAATCATACCTCGATATCTCTTCTCATCAATCGACTTACCCGATTCATCCTTGCCCAACTCGATGGTAGCACTCATTGGTGTTTTTGCTACTTTACATCCTTTCATGCCAAAATTTTTTAGAATGTTCTTTGTGTATTTGGCTTGGTTGATGAAGATCCCTTATTTGGTTTGCTTGATTTATGGACAAAGGAATAACTTGAGCTCTTCCATCATGCTCATCTTAAATTTCTTAGTCATACACTTAGCAAAATCCTTACAAAGAGACATATTAGAAGCACAAAAAATGATATCATCAACATAAATTTGCACTATTAGTGTATCATGATTATGCCTTTTGACAAACAAAGTTTTGTCAACCTTCCCCTTTTCAAAATCATTTTTGAAAAGAAAAGAACTAAGCCTTTCATACTAAGCTTTTGTAGCTTGTTTCAAACCATACAAGGCTCTATTTAATTTAAAAACCTAATTTAGAGAAATATGCGGTTCAAAACCAGGAGGTTGTTCAACATAAACTTTCTTCTCAATGACACCATTTTAAAAAGCACTTTTGACATCCATTTGAAATATTTTGAAATTCATGTGACATATATATGCTAAAAGAATTGTAATGGTCTCTAACCTTACTACAGGGGCATAGGTTTCATCATAGTCAATGCCTTCCTCTTGATTGTAACCCTTAGCAACCAATCTAGCCTTATTTCTAGTGATGAATCCTTGCTCATCTAACTTATTCATAAATGCCCACTTGCACCCTACAATTAAGTGTTCCTTAGGCTTAGGAACAAGTTCCCATACATTATTTCTCTCAAATTGGTTGAGTTCTTCTTGCATAGTAATCACCCAACTCTTATCATCAAGAGCCTCATTAATAGATTTTGGCTTAAATTGAGAAACAAAAATAACATTATTATCTAAATTATGGACTTAAATTTTAGTACTTACACCTTTTAAAGTATCACTAATGATTAGGTCTTTAGGGTGATGCTTGAAAAATCTCTAATCCTTGGGAAGATCTTGGTTTGTTGTTTCCACTTATTGATCTTGAGGTTCATTTTCTTCTCTTGATGAATTGCTTTCATCATAACTTTTATCCACTTCTCTTGTATTATGGTCCAAATCCAATTTCTCAAAGTCACGTACAAGATCATCAACAAAAGAACCTTTCCTAAGATCAAGCTTACTAGACTCATCAAACACAATATTCATAAACTGTTTAATTACCATTGAACTCTTATTAAAAACATTATAGGCTTTGCTAGTGGCAGAGTAACCTAAGAAAATGCCTTCATTTGTTTTTGAATCAAATTTCCTAAGATGGTCATTAGTATTCAAGATATAACACTTACATCCAAAAACTCTTAGGTCAGTTAACTTAGGTTTTCTACCATTCTATAGCTCATAAGAAGTTTTATTAAGAATGGGTCTTTTGAAAACTCGATTTACAATATAACACAAAGTATTGATAGCTTCAGCCTAAAAGTAATTTGGCAATTAATACTCATTGAGCATAGTTTTAGCCATCTGTACTAACGTGCCATTTTTCCTTTCTACAACACCATTTTGTTGTGGTACTCTAGGATTTGAAAAATTATGAAAAATCTCATTCTCTAAGCAATAAGATTTAAAAGACTCATTTTGAAATTCTTTTCCATGGTCACTTCTTATGGATGAAATGAAGTAACCCTTTTCATTTTAAATCATTTTTGCAAAACTTTTAAAAGCATCAAAAGTATCATGCTTATGAGTTAGAAAGGATACCCAAGTAAACCTATAGTAGTCATCAACTAGGACTAATGCATAATATTTTTCATCTAAACTAACACTCCTAGTAGGTCCTATCAAGTCCATATGAATTAATTAAAAAGGTCTAGATATACTTACAATATTCTTTGCTTTGAAGGAAGGTTGATGTTGCTTCCCCATTTGACAAGGACCACATGTCTTGTCTTTAGAAAACTTTAGCTTAGGAAGACCTTCCACTAGCTTTCTCTTTTATAAGCTTTGTAAGAGCTCTATGCTAGTATGTCTAAGTCTTCTATGCCATAACCAAGCTTCATTACTAGAGACATAAGACACTTAAAAGATTTGTTAGCTAGATTGTCTAAGTCAATTAGGTAGGTATTGCCCTTTATTTCACCCTTGAAAACTACCTTTTTATCCACCAAAGTGGTAACTTGGCATTCTCTAGGGTCAAAGGTGACTTTATTACCTTTGTCACATAATTGATTTACACTAATCAAGTTATGTTGTAAGCCATCCATAAGTAAAACAACATTTATAAGAGAAACAACTATTCTTACCAATGGTGCTAATGTCAATTAGCTTACCCTTGGCATTGTTTCCAAATGTGACATTTCCACCCTCATTTTCTTTTAAAGCCATGAATTGTCTTTTATTGCCCGTCATGCGCTTTGAGTATCCACTATCCATATGCCAATCATTTGCTTCATTAGTGGTTGCCAAGCAATCCTATACAATATAAGTAAATCATTTTTGTTTTGATACCAATGCATACTTGGGCCTTAGGGGGTTAGGTTTTGAAGGATCCTCTAACTTGAGGTATGTCTTCCTAATATAACAATAAATGTTTATCTTTCCATACTTCATGCAATAGTGATTTTAGAGTTTATATTTGTGGTTTTCTCCTATGCATTGCCTTGGTATGAGTAGGGAGTTTTCTCATACCAACATTATGTGAGTGTGAACATGAACATGTATAAATGGGTATAGAAGTAAATTTTTTGTGTGTGTTTGAATGAGCAAATTTTGTGTGTGTGTTTGAATAAGCATGCTTTTTATTATAAATGTATACATGATTGGCCTTTCTAGAAGTATGCCTTGAGCCTTGTTGCACCTTTCCTTTTCCTTTAGACAATGGTGGTTTAGTGCTTTGAGCACTTTTCTTTCCAACAACTTCAACACTTGATGTTTGAGGTGTTGAGGCTTTAATAAATGTTGTGATTGAAGGTGTATAAGAAGAGGCTCCATTAAAGTGTAGACCATGCTTAACTAAGAGAGGCCTTTATGATACAATAAGTGTATCCAAAGTTTTCTCACCCTTGTGGAACTTAGAAATAGAGTTTCTATGCTCAATGACTTCACCCTTCAAAGAGTCGTTATCTTTTTTTTTAAAGAAGTTAGGGATGAAGATGATTGGATAGACACTTATAGACTTCTTGAGTTCTTTATTTAAAGCCCTCAATTCACTTCTTCTAATGAAGTTAAGGATTTAAACTCATAATTTAATTTAGTACACTTTTTTTGGTAAGTTTTTATTTGTGACTTATATTTGTCATATTTCAAGATGAAAGCTTCTAAAAGCTCATCATCTACATCATCTAACTTGTCAAATTCATAATAAAAGTGAGGTGAAGAGCTTACCTCATTAGATGAATCCTCTTGAGCCATGAAGCATAGGTTTGCAACCTCTTCCTCTTCATATTCTTCACTTGAGCTATCATCCCAAGTGACTTTGAATCTTTTCTTTTTCTCTTTGTCCCTTTTCTTCTTCTTCTTCTTCAACTTGGGGTAGTCATATTTGATGTGGCCTTGCTTGCCATATTCATAGCAAGTGACATCACTTGATCTTTTGTTGGGGTTAGATTTGCTTTCTTGAAGCTTTTTTTTTTCCTTTCTTCTTCTAATCAACTTCTTAGTTCTTTTTGAAAGTATTGCCAACTCCTCCTCCTCCTTGTCACTTTCTTCTTCACTTGAGGCTGCTTCAACTTCTTTCTCCTTTGAAGAAAACTTGAGCGCCAAGTTCCTTCTTTTTGATTTTTTAAATTTCTCTCCTTGACCTCTCATTTTCTTCTTTGCTTCATCCTTCTTCAAGGCTAGCTCATGAGTTAAGAGCTTTCCTATTAGGACATTCATTGGCACCTTGCCTATCTCTAGATTAGACTCTTGGATACTACACACTCTAGCACTAAACTTTTTAAGAGGTAAAGTTTTAAGAATTTTTGAATTTACCTCATGGTTGGTGAGAATTTTTCTAAACTTCTTCATGTTTGTAATAGTAGTAAGGAGCTTATTTGTTATATCCATGATGCTTTCCTCCTCTTCATTATAAATAGCTCCCATTCAATCACATACATTTCAAGCTGGTTGGATTTGACCAAGGTAGTGCCCTCATGGTAGTTCTCCAACGTTTTGCAAATCCCATAAGTTATAAGATGATGTTGGACCCTTCCAGTTTCTTCTCTTGAGAAAAAACTTAAAAGGATTACCATAGCTCTTTTGTTTTGCCATTTGATCTACTATGAGTTTCAACCCACTCCTATCTAGGGATCAACTCATCACTTTCATCTACCACTTTGGTAGGTGGCTTCCACTTATTTGCTACAATGTCCTAGAGGTCTACCACATCACTATCCAAGTAGATTTCCATCCTATACTTCCAATGAGTATAGTTTGCTCCATCGAAATATGGCTTGAGGTAAGTGTGGATTCCTTCTCATGCCATGATCTTTTCTCACACAATTAGGCTTTGGAGTGAGACTTGGTTTTGATACCACTTGTTGGCCTAGTGAACCAAGAAAGGGATTGAATTGATAGAAGATTAAAAATTTAAGAGAAAGGTTAAGGCATTTAAAAAGTTAAGAAGGAGAAAAGAAGATAAACATAAGATGTTTATAGTGTTTCGGGTGTTAATGAACCCTATGTCCACTCCTCAATTCTTCACAATTGGGTATTCCACTCAATAAGAATGGTGTTTTCAAGCTCACACCTAACTTATGCAATTATGTTTTATGGCTCACACAAAACCCCTAAAACTTATGTTTTTAGGCTCACACGAAACCTCTCACAAGTGTTTTAGATAAGCTTACACTTCAACCTCTTACAAGAGTTTTAGAATCTTGGCTAACTCTTAACCTAGTTACCAAGATGTTTAATGTTAACATCAAACAATCCATATCACATAAAGAAGAGTAAGAAGAATGAGTAGCAAAATTACAAGAGTTTGGTTACAATAAATGGAATTCTCTTTTGTTTACATTTGTTTGGTGGAGTATTTATAACTAACATCCACCAAAGAGACATTAATAAAAAACTATCCTAAAATCTTCAAGTTATGCTAGTTAGATTTTGCATTACATACTTGTCAGGTGGAAGTCATGGTCGTTATTGTCATTTCGTGGTCATGTTTTTCCACTTTGCACTAAAGTGTTGGAAATCACGATACATAACCTCATTTTGTGTCTAACGGCTAGTCAACGTGTCCTTCACCGATTGGTTGTTGAAGAAATATAGTCATTGTGTTTAATTATCCACTCAAAGTTGTGATCACGATTGAACTTTCCCTTAGGTGTGATTGAGACCACAAATTCCTTTATTTGAGGAGGAGACAACACTTTCATACATCGCAGTTGTGACATATGATTCGTCCTCACAATTTTTGATATTCAAATGGTTGCCTTGGGCATTTGGTGTGCTGTGGTGCAAACTTAGTTCCCTTATTTGTTACTCTGAAATTTTCAATCACGACATAGGACGCGATTGCCACTGCGAATTCCTCTGTGAATCAAGCAAGCTCCCTTTGACTAAGTCGCGACTGTTCCGCGAATTCTTATGGCCTAGCTTTATCCATCCTTTTTGTAAGGTTGCAGTCACAATATAGGGAATACTGATAGCGAATTTGAATGTTCTTCTTAAAGATAGAGATTTTGACTTCCATCCCACTTTCAATGAGAAAATAACTTATATACTGCAAAACAACACTGAACAAAATATTAGAACTAATCAATCTCCATTGTAAATATTAAAAGAGACTTATGACTTAGGTTTGACCAACCTAATTCAACAGATATGTAGTTGATAGTATCATAGAGCAAAACTTATTTGCTGTTGAATTGCAAATTACAAAATTTTGTCAACATAATTGAAAGTTTTCACGAGAAACTATAAAGATTATATTTTTGTACTTTTAATTACAATGAATTTTCTATTTGTATCAAGTTATACCAAATCAATCAATATACATCATTAATTTCTGTCTCAAAGTTATTATTTGTCAAATAATTTGTATATAATATAGTTGTATGTTTTTATTTTACATTATGTTATGAAAAATTGTCATATCAAAAAATATTTTTAAATAGAAAATTGAAAATCTCAACTACATAATAATTTTTTAAAAAATTTTAGAAATTAAAAATTAAAAATTTTTAACTGGAAGTTAATATTATAAAAAAAATATTTCGAACAAGAAATTAGAAAAACTTAAAAAATAAATTTTCAAACTACTTCTAAATAGAAAATTAGAAAATTTTAAAAAGTAAAAATTCTAAATAGAAAATCAAGATATTATGAATAAAAAATTAGAAGAACCTAAGAAGTAAAAATTTTAAATTACTTCTACATAAAAAATTAGAAAATTTAAAAGGTAAAAATTTTAAATAGAAAGTCAAGATTTAAATTAATTCTATTGATTGTTTAAGATTAAGTAAAAAATTTAAACTACTTCTAAATAAAAAAATTAAAAAAAGCTAAAAGGCAAAAATTTTAAATAGAAAGTCAATATTTAAATTAATTCTGTTGATTTTGTAAGATTCTAAGTATATTAGGGTAATTAGCAATGTAATAAATTGTCAAAAATTACTTTATTCAAATTTAATAAATTTTTTATTAAAATTATGTCACATAAGATTGAATATATAAATTAATAGATAATTTTTTATTACAATTATCTCACACACACATATATAGTTTGCAATTATCTATTGATTTTATTTTGTTATGAAATTTTTGATATTATTTGTTTAATTAATTATTGGGGATTGCTCCAATCAAATTTAATAAATTTTATCTTAAAATTGTGTCACATAAAATTAAAAATATAAGTCAATTTTTTTATTACAACTAACTCCACATAATTATACATTTGAAATTTTTATTTTGTTATTTTATTTACTTCATAATAATTAAATTTAAATTATTATTTACATATTAATATTGATCATTTAATTAATTAAATAATTATTTAATAAAATATAATATTAAAATTATTTAAATTTTACTACTATAATTGTATCCCATGACATGCCGGCATAACTAGTTTATTACAAGAACGAGAGATTCATATTTTCCTAGAAAAGGGGAGTCACCATCTTATTAAAATGGTGCGATTGCTCACAAAACAAGAAGTTCGGATTCAGAGCTAGGATTACGAAAGGTATTAGCACCTCACAACGCCCAGTTCTAATAATGTATAATTAATTTTAATTCATGTGTTTTTTCTATATTAGTTTAATTATTTTAATATATTTGTAATATTGAATTAATTATATCTAAATCTTGGATACTGTTAATTATTTTATAAATTTAAATTTGAGTTTAATTTTTTCTTATCACATCTAATGCTTGAATATAAGCTAAAGAAATATATAAAAAATTTCTAATGTAAATGAGAAAAGAAAAAAATAAAAATTAGATTTAAAGGACAAGTCAGAATCTCCGTGCTTATATATATTCATTTGACGAATTAAAATCCATATAGTTCAAAAGAAAATATTTAAAGTAGCTTTTATATTTTTTAGATATTATAAAAAAATATCTTATCTCAAGATAATTGAGAGCATTCAATATTTGATTAATTATTTTGTAATCATCAATTATGTTTGTAAGTGTTAATATTTTATTTTTGTATTTTTGTTTGATTTATTCAGGAATTTGAATTTGCTAATGATTTACTGTTATAAAAATAATAAAATTCATTTTCAATTTTTGAATGTAGTTTTCATACTTGAATCGAAATGATGCCCCTTAATCACAAACTAGTGAAATAATCCTGTAAAAGGACACGAAAGGTAAGCTATAACGAGTATGTATTTCACAGCTACTCTGATGCTTAAGTTAGAGTTTTTCTTTTAATCGAGAGCTTGAAGATAATGGACTAGATGATAGTAGAAATTGAGAGTAATAAGAGTTGTAAAAGATGATGATAATGCCATGTACCTGTTTCTTTTCAAGCCTTTTATTTTGGTTGTGATAATTGAACCATTGCAAGCATTAACGTGATTCCAAAATATATGGAAGTAATTCTTTCTCATAACTGTGTGATCTACAAAAATTACGGGAATGAGACTCATAAGCCTTTTGAACGTTGGCAATCGCTAATCCTCGATAAAATCTTCTTGAACATATCATTTTTCAGTATTCAAGTTGCTTGCTGAACGATTTCATTGTTCAATCTATAGACCTAGACGCTGGAGAAACTACGTGCTCCTAGGATAGGTGTCTGTCCATAGGTCATTAAGTTATTTGTGGATTATTAATAGTCCCCTCTTGAGCAATTATATTTTTGGCATTGATATCAGTACGAACTTTGGTCATTGCCTTTGTCTTCCAAATGGACAAATAATTTGATATGCTTCTATTCACATTAAATTTGCTTGTTAAGTGTCCTAAATATTTACTACCCTTAGCTTTATGCCTCATTGTTTTTCCAAAGTTAATTGTGCTAAATACTTGCCACCTTGATGTGTGAATTTTCAAGCAAATTATAAAGTTTTGAGTGTGATTGCATTGCTTTGGTGTAAGGTTTGGTGCATAGCTGTCTTACATTAATGTTGTAGCTTATGTTTGTTTAATATATGACTAATGTGTGCACTTAATGTACATTTACATGATATGATAATGATGTACTTTAGATGAGTTTTAGATGCCTAGAATTTGTATTTAAAGCATCTTGAAGTAAGGAAGGAAGAGTTGGATAGTTGTATAGTTGCCCTGTCTTGATATCATTCCTTATGTTTGTTTAATGTGTGCTTAATTTGTATGCCTATGTATGTGTAAATGATATGATAGTGAGGTGTTTTAGATGATTTTTAAATTTCTAGAGTTGGTATTTGAAGGTTCTTGAAGGAAGGAAGGAAAAGTTGGAAGCAAAACTTCCATAAGTTGTATGCTTTAGAAGATGCACTTTGATAGACTTTAGAAGTGTTTTTGGCTATCTACTGTTATTAGGAATTAATTATTAAACATAAAGGAAGAATATTGAAGCAAGAATGCATGAAAAATAAGAACAAATTTTAGCAACCAAACCTCAATTAGTAGCCAAAAGTGCTTAATTTTGATAAACAAGCTAACATGCATTTTATACCTTCTTAATTGCCTTACCACCTTCTCCCCTTTATTTCCATGAACAAACATTAAATTTCTTTAGTTTTTATCTGTCCAAAATTCACCTAAACTCTCCCAAAATGTTTTATGCATCCATGGCCACCAAATCAAGCTAGGAGAATCAAGTTTGCTTATCCATCTTTTTCCATCTTTCAAGTAACTTGAAGATTTTATTCTACCTATTTCTTGCAAGTTATAATTAATCATATTTCTTGTATATTTGTTCCAGACTTGAATAAGTATGTTTGTAATGTTTTTGAGCTTTATAGTGATGGAAGAGATGAAGTTTGGTGTTAATATGGCATAATAAGTTATATTGTCTTCAAAAGGAGTTTTAGATGTACACGAAGAGTATAGGTTGTTCTTCTTGGTTCTTCATGTTTGATGATTTATTACATGATTCTTAGTGTTCTAATATTTTTTTAAGAAGGAAATTAAGCTTGAATTGTGTTTTATATCTTAATTGTACTAAAAGTAAAGTTAATGCCTTAATGAACCTTATAAGTGTTCTTATGTAACTATCGTGATTTTACAAGGAAGATTGATATTAAATGAGTTTATTTGAATTTGTTTATTACTCTAGACTTATGATTGGTGATGCATACATGATGGAAAGGAGTTTCCTTCACCTAGTTAGGGTAGAGATAAACATTGACATGTTAATGAATGTTAAATTATTTCATTTACAATGGACACAGTTTGATCAATATATATGTGTAATTTCTAGGTGCTATTAGAGATTGTGATATTGATTAAGATAAGTAAGATATGTACATTTTGGAAAATCGATATAGCTTGAGATGAGTATATCTTCCTACACCTCCTTAAGTAACCTTATGTTTTCAAAGCTTAACATTCATACATCATGCAAACTGTGTTCCAATGTAATCAATATTTAATGTATAAGTTATAGCTATATTTATATGCATATTTAAATAAGAATTTCTATGTTTATAAATGACTTGAGATACATGTTTAATGCCATCTGTATTGATTATGATGACGATATATGAAAGTAATAATATTACTTATGTGTGTTGGTAATCTTAAGGATGATGTAGGGATTCCATTGATACATAACTAGCTATGTTTGGACTGATGATGAGATATGTTGATAATGTTAAATGAAATAGATGCATATATGGCATGACTAGTGAGAAAACTCTCTCTTGTAAGAGAATGCATAGTTGATGACGCAACTCTCCTGTGAGAGATGAAATCTTATGTCGATTGGTGAGGAATCTCTCCCAGAATAAAGATTGGCTTGTGGAAAGAAGAGGACGTCTTCCATAATGCCTTAAGTAAGGCTTCCCCATGGACTTATATTGCCTTGCTTGCTTATATGACATGTGATCATGTAAACGAAAGGTTTGAATTACTTGCATTGCTTATTTATATGTGTATAATATTTTGATGTATGATGTTTTAGCTTGAGAAGGGTATGGGATTATCTATTCACTATGTATGAAAGGCTTACCCCAACTGGTTAAATATTGTAGGATCTATGTAGGCAGCTCAAGACAAAGAGGACTAAGTTCTTACCATATTTTAAGTTTTGTCTAAAGATGTATATATGTACGTTTTATGAACTTTGTTGTATTAAGACTTATGGAGTAGTATAATTTTCTAGTAAATTGCACTAACTTACAAACTTGTATTTATATTTTTAGGGAGGATATCTCTTGTATAAATGATGTTAAATGAAGTGCAAATTCTATTTATAATATAGATATGATGGTGATGCATATGAAATGGATATAGGCTTAATGAATAAACCACTCTCCCCCAATTTACATGTGACTTATGTATTTAAGATGAATGATGTTATGAAGTGATTATAAACCGGTAGGCTTGATAGATGTTTAAAGGACATTAGGTCTCTTAAGTACCTAACACTAGTACGACTTGAAGGTGGGTTGTGACACAAGCCCTTTACTTGCCCATAATTAATGTAGGCATATCTCTTCAGAATACCTTTTTTTCACTATAAAAGAGGAGTTTTATACCTCATATTCATATTTGTTGCTTTTTGATCTATTGCTGCTGCCAAATCCTTTTTATTTCTTCCTTGGGCTTTTTTGCTCTTTTCCATTTCTTTATACTTGCTAAACTATACTAAGGCAAACACTGCACTCCTCGTCAAGTAGTGTGGTATTTCTTTCTTAACCTTCTTATTCTACAATTCTTTTATGGAATTATGGCCAGGCCAGTTGGATAAGCTATGGAAAAATTGAGGGATTTCCAAAGTGTGGACAATGAGGAAGACTTAGGGTATCTTTGAGAGACCTATCAAATACCAAAGCAGTATGAATTAGTCTTTTATCTCTCTAACTATAGGGTTCTTGATCCCATTGATGCTAATACTGTAGTCGTGTATGGGGAACAACTGAAGACCAACATCATATTTCCTTTTCACCTTATTCTATTAGGCTACCTAACATTTCATTCTATTCTTCTAAACTAATGCATTCTAGATCAAATGCAGTCTTATTAAGAATTACCAAGTGAAAGGATTAGTCCTTACCAACCATCATATTTAGCACCTTTACAGTATGACACATTGTGCCACTGAGTCATTCCTTTCTCTCACTACTAAATTAAATGACAAGATTATGTGTGGTCTCCCTTCTTCCTTGAAGGATTGGTTGAACAAATGCTTTTTCATTAAACATTATTCAAACTTGAACAACCTTCTTTGAGCCTTTAGAGATAAACCTTTTCTACCTTCTATCTCCCTGGGTGATGAAGAACGTGACAAGCTATTTGACATCACCGGTGAATGCTTTGAGGTTTAGTCATTTTGTAAGAAGTATGTGAGATGATTCATTCAAAATCAAACTCTCAAAGATGAAAGCTTCATAAAAAAAATTAGAGGTTGGTAATTGGTTTGAGAAGTAGGAGACTGAACCTTCTGAGAGGATCTATAAGTAGTGGAATAAGAAAGGTATTTAGATATATAATCACTCAGTTGCATACTTTAATAATTTTTACTAAATATTTTATTATGTAGGTGAAATGAATTTTTACTAAATATTTTATTGTGTAGATGAAATGGAGTTCCTTAATAATGTTTAATTGAACCTAGAAGTTGAAAATGAGGTCATCTTCACCCCTTCTCCCACCACAACCATGAGAGGTGAGGGTGATGGTTTTGCTATAAAAGGCAGCTCTTTAGGAGGCCTCCATCATTCTTGCCCCTCCTCCAACTAGTGAAGTTCCATCTCTTTTAGTTGTTACTCCTAAAGGCAACGGTAAGGAAGTTGATAAGGGTAAGAAGAAGAGGAAATGAAACCCCCAGCTCGAAGATGATGATGAGAAAAGGGGAGAATAAAAGGTACAGGTCCTGAAGGCACTAGGGTAATAGTGCCTAGACCCTAGGGCATGGCTAGAGGCAAAATCTAGTGGCATCATCTAGAGCTTTGTCATCCAGAGTTTTTAGACTTTGTTAACCTAAGGCTTGATAAAAAAGAATGGGTGAATGTCCTTTCGATATAATTAGACAAAACATAGGTTATGCATATGTGAGGGTATGCAACCCCTATAAGAAAGCCAAAGGAGGAAAATATGGCAAAGGCATCTTCCATTATAATTAAATATATATTTTTATAGCTATTAAATCTTTTTTTTATTTTTAAAGTCTAATTTTAACTCCTTCTTAAACATGATGTAGAGAAGGAGGATTAAAGAAATTGAGAAAAGGGGCAAAAGGAGCCAAAAAGAAAATAAAGGAGATGGCTGAAAGCCATAACACTAAGCTGAAGAAGACTTAAACTTCATATGATGATGAAATAAATAGGCAAGGCATTTAGATAATACATGTTGAAAAATATTTGAATAAGACTAAGGGTTGTATGATCTTCAGTTATAAGGTAATTGGGTTCCTCAAGAAAAAGTTGGAGGAAGCTATGGCCTTGGCCAAAGTAAGAGAGGTGGAGATGTCCATGCTATGCTCGTTGGTACTGATGGCATATAGCCAAGGGGTTTGCAAGATATTAGAGAATGAATGCTTGAGTATCAATCTGTCTAGGCTGAAGGCGATTGATTTTAAGGTGATGAACCAGTCCGGCGTGGAGTACTACAAGAGGAACAATAGTGAGGTGTCAACCTTTGATACACCATACCCTATTTTTAGATTTAATGTGGACCACTAGACAAAAAAGGTTCAAGTATTTACTATGCCTTCATCACCTTCATGTGAAGCATCGACAAGTGGAGCTTTAGTCCCTAAGACTAGTTTTTTGGAGGGATGATCTTCTTGCTTTTACTTTTAGACTTAGGAAGAATTTTTCGTCAACTACTTTAAATCATGAAAGAGGCAAATCAGTGACCAATGTAGATATCGCCAATCCCCTGTAGCAAAGACTCCTGAAGGCACCAAGGATGCGATGAACAAAGAAAATGTTTCAGCCTCCTAGGCATTATTTTTTATGCCTATAACTTGAATACTTGTAAAAATGTTTAAAAAATTAATGAAGAGTGTTCCCTTTTCATTCTTTGTATTCTTTTATGTTCATTATTGCTTGAAAATTAATTAGTTAACAAAATATTAATTCCTAATGATAACTTGGACAATTAATAAGTGTTTTTTCTTTTAAGAACGGTAATATAAAGACTTAAAAAAAATAAAAATGAGTTTAGATCGTGACCTGGAGTGGAGTTAACCCATAAATTGATGGTTAAATGACTATTTTTTGAAATACCAACCTACTAGAAGCTAATGTCCAAAGAGGACTAATGAACACTTTATGATAATATAGTAACTTTGCTTTGAATCCTTAAAAGATGACAAACACAATTCTTTGAATAAATAACTGGACATATATGCGAAACCTTTGAACTTAAATAAATGGTTTTTATGGTTATCAAACTCTTATATCTATTTAAGATTTTTGGCTTTTTTAGGGGCCAAACCATTTTACTTAGAGAAATATTATGGCTTTTTTAGGACCAAACCCTTATACTTAAAAAAAGATTATGGCTTTTTTAGGGACCAAACCCTTTTTACACAATGTATGTATTGAATAAATTCTTTATCGATAGTACTTATGAAGGTTATCTACATACTAGAACCTTGGGATTGGTTGTCCCTCTAGTGTCACTAACTATTAAGCCTCTTTTCCTATTACACTTGCAAATAGGTTGAGCCTTCCCAATTAGCTCTAAGCTTTCTTACGCCAGCATCTTTTTTGTCAATATATACTTTCTTAAGTACTAGGTTGCCTTTCTGAAAACATCTTTAATGAACCCTTTTTATTGTGATATTGGGTGATCTTTATTTTGTACGCTGCTATCCATATGGCTACTTATTATATGAGTTCTTCTAGTATATTATGTAGAGTCTGACCCCTTTTATCATCGACATCTAGATTAAAGTGATGGACTTTAGGGTTGTTCATACTGATCTCCACTCTAACTACTTCTATGTAGTGTGCTAGTTTGAATGAAAATTCTCCATGAGCCTTTTTTGGGATCGTTCGATATGTCCAAAACACATGTGGTAATTGTTTAGCCCACTCTTTTTTAGCTTTGTCGAGACTCTTTTTGAGATCATTGAGGATGGTTTGACTGGTAACCTTTATCTGTCCATTAGTCTAAGGATGGGCGGCTAAAGTGAACCACAAGGTAATGTGGTGGTTACAATAGAATTTTTTGAAACTGTCACAATCAAACTACTTACTGTTATTTGTAATGATTGTATTGGGGATGCCATACTTGCAAATAACTTATTTTCAAAAGAAAATTTCTACCTTTTTTATGGCGATGGTTGTTATGGCTTCATCTTTCACCTACTTGATGAAGTAATTGATAGTGACAATGATGAATTTTCTCTTTCCTATTGCTTGGGAATAAAGGACCAAGGATGTCCATTCCCCATATAGCAAATGACAAAGGGCTAGTTATGTTGGTTTGTTATATCGGTAGAACTCTAGGGGTTCTATCATGTTTTTATCACTTTTTGCAAGTATGTGCCAATTTTTTTCCATCTTTCTTGACTATGGACTAATAAAATCCTTGGAGCAACGCTTTATGAATGATGGCATGTGATCTTTCATGTATGTTACAAATGCCTTCTTATATCTCTTAAAGAACGTAATTGCCTTCTTCTGCACCAATCTTAACTACTTTGTCAATTTTGTTAACTTACTAATTGATTTTGAGCATTTTCTCAGCTAGACTGTCTTTTGATGCTTATCCACTTTGTTAGAGGGTTATACGGTTGCACTCATTCACTTGTCTCTAATTACCCTGGATGGTCACTACTCCTTTAAGCGTAGGTATCTTTATGGTCAAGCATCTTATGTTATGCACCACTCATGTCTCACACTCTTGTCTCACATAGATATGGTTTGCTAAGAATGCCATTATATGAAAATTCTTCACCTCTTATATGAAATAGGGTTTTTATTATAGAGGCTAAGCCATATTATTCATCTATCATCCTTATTGTCAGAACTATTGCTCCTATAGGCTTTCAATTACTCCTTTCTAAGCCTCATAATAGGCTTGCCTACTCTTCTGAGGTTGGCCAGTACACCTTATATGGCCCTATATGCTTGTTGTATTAGTGCATTGGTTCTACTGTCCCATCTACTAACAATCTCTTTAGTAGATATTTATTGACTGTCCCTTCAATTGCCAAGGCATTATTATGGGAACCCTCAATGCATTCTTTGTCCTTGAGTCTGAAGATCATTGGAGGTGTGATCACCTTTTTAAAACTTATTATAAGGACATTTGAATGAAAGCATTTCTTACCTGAGGTTTTAGGTTGTTCACCTTTCATGATCACATTGATGATCCCTATTGGAGCCTTTCAAAGATGTCCATATATTCTTTGTTTGATGTTGTCCTTCTTGGGTCTCTTCCATTTATCATCTATGAAGAGCTCTTACCTATGTTAAGCACTCAATCTCTTTTTTTAAGATCCCAACACTAATTGGTATCATGCCCATAGTCTTTATGGAACCTACAAAATAAAGATTTATCCCTCTTGACTACCTTGTCAAGGTTCAACTTGCAAGGGTATTTAATGTTATCCCTATTCTCTTTAATCCACAATAAAATGTTACCTCTGGTTTCATTGAGTAGTGTGAATGATTGATCATTCCTAGTCTTATTGGATGAAAGGGTGTATTGTTAGAGCATTTAGTGTTGAGAATTGTCCACCCTCTTATCCTAGGACTTCTTCCAATTCCACCTATTATTACTCTTGCATTCTTTCCTTTTCCCATCATCCAACTCATTGTACTATTAGCCTATTATGATTAGCTCATATTAAAAGTTAATGTTATTAGTGTGGAGCTTGTCTAAATGCCTTTCGAATGTGGATCTAGCTCTCATGGCCTCTATGTTATCTCCATATCTATGTTCTTGATTTGTATTACTTGTTGAACCAAATGATGAATTCTCAAAGGATTTCACTATCATGTTGTTTGCAAGACCTTAAAGAACTGGTCTTCCTCTTATATGGAATGTTAGTAGCAAACCTGGTAAAAAATGCCTATTCTATCTCCTTGAAGGAATGGATTGAGCCAACAAGCAGCTGCAAATACTATCTTGGTGCTATCTCCATCAGGGTGGTGGGCTACACCTTATAAAAACGTGGCATAAAAAAATATCATTCAACAACATGGTTATCTAAATGGTAGAGAGATGTGTGTGGGGGTCGCCTACTCTACCATATATCTATAGCGTTGAGAGCTTTCATTTGGCTGGAAACTTTTCCTCAATGATTTCCCAAACTAAAAGCGAGGTCGCCTCAAGATACCTCCTAATAGATGGTGCCAAGCTTCTTCTGCTAAATGTTTCCTCACCCTATTTGCCTTTAGAGTTCACATCCTATGAATCACCCTCTTTCCCTAAGTCTATTTTGTTCCCTCATTAGTTTCCAACTGGTGATTCTATCCTTATGTTTCTGTTGTGTGGTCTTAGACCCTAGTGGATTTGATAGAGGAAGGACCTTGTCACCTAGATTTACTTAGGGCTATTACGGATTCACGACTATCAAGATTAAGTTCAAGGCCTTGGTTACAAGTGCATTAAAAAAATCCAAGGTTACCTGCATGGTTCTTGGGAGGGCTTCCTAGAATTGTGCTAGTGCATTACAATAGTAGTATTGGCAACACCGTTGGCAGCTAGGTTGATTGTGCTTTCTAGGTGGCTAGCATCGTTTAAGGAATTTACCTCCTTTTAATAAAGATAAGGGAAGTTTCTAAAGTTGTTGGCTATTTTTAGATTATGATTAAAGGGTATGAATTTTAGGAAAATGAGGACTATACAAAATAGGAAGAGAAATCTTCCTTATATATGGCGTCAGATCATAAACTGGTGGAATAACCCTATAAAAGGATAAGAAAGATAAGTTATAGGGGCTATGTGTTTCACAATCACTTTGATACTTAAGTTAGAATTTTCTTTTAATTAGGAGCTTGAAGATAATGGACTAGATGATAGTAGAAATTGAAAGTAACAAGACTTGTAAAAGATGATGACAATGCCTCATACCTGTTTCTCTTCAAGCTTTTTTATTTTAGTTGTGATAATTGTCAATGTTGTAAGCATTGACATGATCTCGAAATATATGGGAGAAATTGTTTCCCATAATTGATGATATACTAAAATTAAAGGAATGAGGCTCATAAGCCTTTCGAACGTTGGCAATCGCTAACCCTTGATAAAGTCTTTCTAAACTGTATCATCTTTTGGCATTCAAGCTGCTTATTGAATGGTTTCATTATTTAGTCTGTAGGCCTAGGTTCATCCTAGAAACTACCTGCTCTTAGGGCAGATGTCTATCCATAGGTTGTTTAATTATTCGTGGGTTTTCATGAAATACCATATGTAGTGACATTTGTAATCTTATTTTGAAAGAAGATGATAAGAACTCCTAACTTACAAAATTGAAAAATAAGGAAATGACTGTATGATATATTTATTTCACACCTAATCATTCAAATTTAGTGTCCTAATAATAATATTCTTCTTTGCATAAGAAAAATTGTTTATGCATTATATCATTTGCCATTTCTTTTCAATAGTGGCTCTAGAAGCTTTCGTCCTTTTTACAATTTTCAAATTAAAAAACTTAATAGTTTTAAATGCACTTTAAACACTGAAAATGATTTCTATCATTTTTAATATTTTATAAATTATTTTCTTTAAAAACTTTTTATAAATAAATTAATTTTTGTGAAATGAATAAATATGTTTGGTATTAACTTTGACTTTTTTCTATTACATCAAAATTTTGGAAAACTAATAAATAAAGTAATTTCAATTTTGTGGGCATATCCTTTTTTCATAATTTTATTTATTTATTTATTTTAAATGATATATTGTTTAACTTTAAATAATAAGTTAAAATAGAAATTTTGAAGATGCAAAAAAACATTTCAACAAGAAATTTTTGTAAATTTTAGTTAAAAATCATAAAATTTCATAAATATTTTAAAATTTGTAGAGTTATCATAAAATTTTGTGAACATTGAGTACATTATAAAAATGTTTATAAATCTAAATGGATTTTAAAACCTTATGAGAAGTCAATAGTTTTTTTTTTAAAAAAAAAAGTCAAAAATTTTTGGTGGAGTCAATTTTTTTTTTTTTTGGTAAAGGGTTAAATAAGTCCCTCAACCTATATGATGATGACAATAATAGTGATTAATTATTATAATAAAAAGTATTATTATATTGCATATTCATATTTATGCATACTTATATTATTAAGTTCAGGTCAATTAGTGTATCATATGTAAGACCATGATTAGAGATGGATATATATGTAACGGTTAGACCATAGAGAAGGGATAATTGATAGGGAGCAATCTTGACATACACCATTAGATTCTATTGAGCCATATACACTAGTCAATGCACATTCAACTAGGATGGGTTCATCTTCCACTCCAGCAATTATACCATCTTCAAGATATTAGAGACCCAGTTTTCTAATGCCATCTCTAGCTCTAGTTCTAGTGCCACTCTACCTTCAGCTTCAATTCCATCTCTAGATGTAGCCTCATCAATCTAGCCACCCACATCATTAGTCCCAACTTTAGCTTCCCATCCACAAATAATACCACTTAAGGTAAGCAAAGTTGCATCATAAATAGATTTTGGACTATGTCGGTAGATCCATATCACTTTTTTTATGGCAATCGATATATTTCAACACTTTTACTTATTATTGAGTTATTATCTCAAATAGAAATATATCATAATAATATTATTATTCTCCATGACGTTGTGAGCACTTTGAATTTCGTGGTTGCGCTCGAATGAGTGGAATATTGCTTGCAACTCCATCCTTTTATCGATCATCGAAGGATCAAGAGGATGAAAGTCTTTACATTGGTAATGACACTAAGGTATGACACACATTTGGATCAATAAGGGATCCTTTTAGGCCTTGTGTGACTGCAAAGCCTTAAGTCCAAAATGTTGGTCATCAGGCGACTGAATGCTAGATAATACATTGTTACATCCCTAAGGAATGTGGAGTTGCCACTCAACTTTAGTTGGGATAAGAATATAGGGAAGGCAAAATCTGAACCTAATCTAAGTCAATTAGAGGACCCATTTCATTTTTACCCCATCATAGATTGGGTTCAAAAATTGAGTGCGACTTAGAAAAGAAGTTGGAGACCTCAAATTGCCCAAATATTAGAATCCGACATTTGGGCATCTTTGGTTCACTTTTAAAGTTTTGAGCAAGTTATTGATTAGTCCAATTAACACCCATAATCGTACATTTAAGCACAATCAAATCAATTAAAAGATTCCATCAACCTAAAGAGGAGAGCAGTCATGCATGTGATGTCCCATTTATTAATCATTCTTAAAGTAGGTGCATTAACTTATTCATAAAACACGAAATACTAAAGTGACACAACATCATTAAAATCCTCTCATTCTATCTATTATCATTAAAAGATCTTATTTCAATTAAATTATTATTATTATTATTATTATTATTATTATTACACTATGTATCTTGTTTCACAACATAGTAACTATTTGCAACAAAGTATACATGGCTAAACAAACTTAAATACTAATTGACTGCATACTAGCCCAACCTCTATTAGACTACTAGATAACAACTTTGATATGTAAACTGGATGGAATCTTAATCTACTCTTCTTGAAAGAAAATTTAATGTAAAAGAACGAGCATGCATACTCCGTAAGTAAATGCATAATGATACTTCAATCTCAAATAACATAAAAATATTTAAATGTAAACAACTCATCAGCATATCCAAGTATGAAATAAATAGTTTTTACCCCTAAATGCTACACCGACTATCAAATGTTATTGTCACATAGGCTTTCATATATTATTGCCACATAGGCTATAGATGTCACTGCCATAAAGACTTTCATATTTGGTTGCCACATAGGTTATAAATATTATTGCAACACAGGCTATAGATATCATTGAAACACAGACTATCAAATGTTATGACCACACAGGCTATAAATATCACTGTCGTACAGGGTATTATATATTATTGCCACATAGGCTATAGATATCAGTGCCACACAAGCTATCAAATATTATTGCCACATAGACTGCTATATATTATTACCACATAGGTTATAAATATCATCCCAATATAGGCTACCAAATTTATTGCCACACAGGTTGTTATATATCATTACCACATAGGCTATGAATAGTGTTGCTTGCCAACAACATCAAGTATTAGTCTTTGAACAAATCAACTATAAATCCAACAAAATTTCAGCAATATAATGACTAATAACAACACCTATAACTTGGCAGCTCATATCACCACGTACTCCTATTCCCAAGTCATAATTTATTAAAGTCTCATGAAAATAAATAAATCAAGAGTATAGTAATATTTTCATCAATGTATTCATCAATATCATCATATTAAACAACATTTTATTCCATTGAATATATGTTCATGGCATTTAACTAATCACATGTATAGTACCATTAGTAATTTACCTACCTCCTCCTTCAAGCTTATTAAGTTGTGGATGGTCCCGACTTATTGCCACTATTATCTTTAATGCCTTGAGGACCTATTTTAATACACTAAATCAATCCATGATGATAAAGTAAGATTTTCATCTTGTTATGCAAATATTCTCTAGTAAAATATTATGAACTTGGTTGGTTGTTTCTATTATTATTTTAACTCACAAATCCAAATGACTGATTCTTTTTTCTTTAATTAAGCTAGACATATATGGGTATACCATATCCAAAATTCAGCCCAAAATATACACTACATAATTTATGGTCAATTTTATGAATTTGCCCTATTTCAATGTCATCTCAGTCTGAGTAGGTCTTACATTCTTAGGTATATCTCAAATCTTACAAATCTAATTGCAAAAATGATTTACCAAAAGTTAGAGAATACATAAAGGAACATTTTTCATATTTTACTCATTATCTAATTTAGTCTATAAGGCCACTAAAACATATGACCAATCTCAGGGTGAGCAAGTTTTCAACATATTGACAATCAATCATGAATTAGGGGAAATATCTCATCAACCATGAACAATTATACCAAAAGATTTTATAGGCATGTATGCCAGACATAACTATACAACTTTCAAGTTTGACACATCACCAAATTCCCATTCTATGGTCATCAAATTATTGGAAAACATAATTAAAAGACTGCTGAGGTTTCATTAGGTTTAGGGTCAGTTACAATCAATGATCCATATCTCTTTCCATACAATAAATTAAGAAAAACTACTTTACAAATATTTAGAGGGAATATAAACCTACAAATTTCATGTTTTGCACTTTATCTAAATAAGCACATAGGGTCATCAAAATGTATGAAAATAATCAGACTGTAGAGATTTTGGTTGGTTATGAACTAGCCCTAAGGAAGGAGCCATATCTCCTCACGCACACCAAATTAAGAAAACTGTTTTACATGCATTTACATGGGGCATAAAGCTACAACTTTCATATTTGCTCTAACAATAAAACCAACATAATCAGTTATTGTTTCTTTTAAGCTTCAACCTCCATACATGAGTTTTACCTTAAATTATTCCATAATTATTCCTAATAATGCATGTTTAACATGTTATGAGGGAGGAATTTTATGATGGAAGAAGGTAAAATTACTTACCTTTTTGCCAAAACTAGAAAAACTTAGGGTTTCCTTTAAGTTAGCTCCCTTTTCTCCCTCTTCTATTTCTTATTCTTATTCTTCTTCCTCATTTCTTTCTTTCTATTTTCTGCACTCCCTCACATTTTTGGCTCACCAATATGATCCTAAAAGATGAAAAAATTAATTTGTATACCTAGCTTAATAGGATAAAATCATGGTGTCTCACTACCATTGGTTGGAAACTCAATATTCTTCTTTTAGTCCCTCTTCTTTACTCCTTCATCACCTCTATCCATCTACTAATTCCCATATACTGCTTAGACTTTTAATAAGTTCCAAAACACCACTAATTCAAATACTATAACACACACACACAACATATGACAATCTATCATGCCACTATGCAAACATCATATTCATATCCAAATGTAATAATGTAAGTGCTATTGTCACGCTTATGCCATGTGATGCATATATTCAAATATAACGTAATTAAGATGCATATGATTTTGGTTGAGGATGTCACAATTCTCTCCCTCTTATAGAAATTTCATCCTCAAATATAGAAATTTCATCCTAGAAGTTTTACTTACTAAAACTTCAGAATGGATATGGATATTGTCGTCTCATGTGTTCCTCTGCTTCCCAAGTGGCCTCCTTAGGTGAGTGATGACTCCATCTCACTTTAACCACGGGTATCACTCGATTCCTTAGCTATTTTAGTTGTTGATCAAGAATTTTAATTGGTCGTTCATGATAAGTCATATCATCAGACAATTTAATCTCTGGCTCTAATAATATATGGCTAGGATCAGACTGATACCATCGAAGCATAGAAACATGGAACACATAATGTATTTAAGATAATTCTACTGGTAATGCCAATTGATATGCCAAAGGCCCAATTCTTTCTATGATCTCATATGACCGACCCAATGTACCTTGGACTCAACTTTCCTTGTTTACTAAACCTAATAATGCCTTTCCATGATGAAACCTTTAAAAATACTTTATCTCTAACCTGATAGTCCCTTTCTTGTCTATATTTATCAACATATCCTTTTTTTCTTTCTTGAGCAGTTTGCAAACATCTTCTGACTACTTAGATTTTGCCCACTGTATCCTTTACCATTTCTAGATCCTCTAACTCTCTTATGCCTTCAATATTCTAACAAATTAGACTTCTACATTTCCTACCATATAAAGCTTCATATGGTGCCATACCAATACTAGAATGATATATATTATTACATGCATATTCCATTAATGGCAAATAATCCTCCCTATTTTGCCTTTGAATTCTAACACACATGCTTACATCATATCCTTTATTGTATGAATAACCCTATATGATTGACCATTAGTTTATGGGGGAAAAGTTGTGCTACAATTTAAATGAGTACTCAAGGCTATTTGTAAGTTATTCCAAAAATGAGAAGTAAATTAAGGATCTCTAACACAATAGAAATAAGAATACGATGTAAACCCGCAATCTCAATAAAATAGATCTTAACTAATCTATTAAGTGAATATATATGTCATGTAGGCAGGAAATGCATAGATTTTGTGAGTCTATTTATAATAACCCTAATGGAATCATGCCTTTTCTATGTTTAAGAAAACATACAACAAAATCTATTAAAATTTTCTCCCATTTCTATATAGGAATAGGTAAAGGATGTAACTTACCTACTAGTGCCTAATGTTCCACCTTGATCTATTGGCAAGTTAAATATCTTGATGCAAACTTAGCTATGTCTTTCTTTTTTATTGACCACTAAAAATAGGACCATAGGTTTCTATACATTTGTACTTATAGGGTGCATAACATATGATGCATTATGTGCCTCTTGCATAATCTCTTATCTCACGACCAACATCTAGTACACAAACTTAACTACTCATCACTGTCATCCCATCATCTTTATTTGAAAAATTACTCTTTTTAACATTCTGTATCTTCAATAGAATTTTTTGTAAATATAGATAATTTCTTTGAGCTTTTTTTTTTAATTTTATCATCTATCACAGACTTCATCTTAAGTGTAACCATTAAAGCTCTCATATTCTTAATCTCAAATTTCACATTTAAGGCATAAAGAATAACTAAGGATGTCAAATTATAACCAATTATCTCAATAATAACATCTAAGACTTTTCGGCTTAAAGCATCAACAATAACATTAGTATTACTTAGATGATAATTAATAATACAATCATAATCCTTCGATAATTCTATCTATCTTCTCTACCTTAAGTTCAATTATCACTGTGTTAGAATATATTTCAAGCTTTTACAATTTATCAGAATCTAAAATATCCCTCCATATAAGTAATGCCTCTAAATTTTCAAGGCATAGACAATAGCTACCAACTCCAAGTCAAGGGTACGATGATTCTACTCATGAGGCCTTAGCTATGAAGACGCATAAGCTATTGCCTTTCCCTACTACATCAAAACATAACATAAACCCCACTTTAAAGTATCAGTTTATATTACAAATCCACTATTTGTTAAAGGCAATGTTAAAATTGGTGTCATATTCAATCTCTTCTTTAATTCCTTAAAACTCTATTAACATTGTTCATCCTATTTAAATGTTACATTCTTCCTTAACAATTTTGTCAATAGCCCATCATTAATAAAGAATCTTTCCATAAATCATTTATAATAATTGACCAACTCAAAAAAACTACACACCTCTAATACTTTTTTTTTGGTGGATCACACTCCAAAATGGCTTTTACTTTAGTTGGATCATGTTGATGCTCTAAAAAGACCACTTGTTCCATCCAAAAATCACATTTGCTCAATTTGGCATATAATTGCTTTTCCTTTAAATCTATAATATGATTCTCAGATGTTGCTCATGCTCTTCATGATTTCATTAATATATGAGAATGTCATTAATGAACACAATCACAAACTGATCAAGATATTACTGAAAGGTACTATTCATTAATACCATAAATGTTGTTGGTGCATTGGTTGACCCGAAGGGCATAACAAGGAGCTTATAATGACCATATCTAGTGTAGAAAGCAAATTTTGGAATATTTGGCTCAACAACCCTTAACTGCTAATAGCCAAATCTCAAATCAATTTTTAAAAATAACATTGCACCTTAAAGTTGATCAAACAAATTATCAATTCTTAGCAAAGGATATTTATTCTTTACAATTACTCAATTTAATTATTTATAATCATTACACAACTGCATGCTTCCATCCTTTTTTCTTCATAAATAACATTAGTGGTCCCCCAAGGAGATGTACTAGGTCAAATGAAACCTTTTTCCAACAACTCTTTCAACTATTTATTTAATTGTTATAACTCCACTACTATCATTTGGTATGATGTAATAGATATAGGTGCCACTCCTAGTAAGGTCTTAATATTAAAATCAACTTCTCTATGTGGTGGCAAATCAGGCAAGTCATCAAGAAATACTTTTAGAAACTTTTTCATTATAGAAATGTCTGCTAACCTTAGATTAGGAGCACTATTGTACACTACACTAGCTAGAAATGTATCACAACCCTTTTTAATTAATTGAAATTCTTGAATACTTGAGGTCAAACAAATTGGAACAGTTTTGTGCTCTCTAACAAATATAACTCTTTAGTTGTCCTGAAGATTTGATTATCAACTCTTTAGTATGACAATCTAGAAAATCCATACCTAGAATAACATCAAATTCCTTAAAATTTATCAATATCAAATTTATAGGTAACATGACACCACACATTAGCACTGGATAATTTTTACACACTTTATTTATAATTACACTACATTTAATAGGCATCAAAGCATATAAATCATATCCTAAAGATTCAACTACAACAAGCACCCGTGATGCAAATTCTAAAGACATAAATGAATGCGTGGATTCTTGGTCTATCAAAACATAAGCATCTAAATCACAAATAAAAATTGTATTAGAAATAACTTTAGGAGCTACTGGAGCCTCTTGATGAGTAATAACATAAACTCTAGTATAAGGTTGAGTATGGGTTGCATGTTCATTACTAAGAATTGAAGTTGTTCCACCATGTTCTCCTACCTCACCCATCTACTTATGTCATGAACATTCTCCCATAGCTACTTGAGACTCTCCTCCAATCACACCTGTCATTGGGCAATCTTGACTTATATGGTCTAACTGTCTATAGGTATAGTAACTAACCCTTTTAGGTCCTTAACACTCTCCAAAATGAGTTCTTCCATGAATATTACCAATTAGGGCAACACCTCTCCCCACTATACCAATTGATCCTTTCTTGCCCTTTGAGCCTTCAAAACCACCATAGCTACCTCTACCAGATACTATTAATGCTAATCTACTAGGTTGACTCTGTCCTTTATCTCTTTGATTAGTAATACCTCCTTAAAATCGTGATCCACCAGACAATGTAAAACCACCCCTTTTTGTTGCCCTATTGAGTTCTACAATTCATCCTACATAATTTCTCTTTGCTTTAACCTCAATTGCATTCTTCTCTTAGATCATCTCGCTAGCTCAAATAGTTACTACTAATCATGTAGTATAATTGGTTGGTTTGATTGCTAATCGATCCTAAATTTAACCTTAGTCCCTTGTCAAACTTCAAGCACTTCAATTCCTCTATAGCCACATACTTTGGGATATATCTTGAGAGTTTAACAAATTGTACCTCATAATCCACCATCGTTATATCATTTTGCTTCAATTGGAAAACTTCATCTTCTTCTTATCTAAGTATACTTACGATGTTTACTTTTTTGCAAACTCCCTTAGAAAATCATCCGGATCAATGTCATCAATTGAGTAAAGCTACCTGGAATAGTCTCTCATAAATACAAGGCATTATTTTAAAGCAAAGATATTGTATACTTCAACTTTGCTCTAGGATACATTCAAGCCTATTCAAGATTCTTTCAATTCTTCTAAGCCATTCCTCAGCCTCAGCAAGATCTGCAGTGCTCTCAAAATCAATTACCCCTTACTTCTTCAATTTATCATAATTCCTATCAATAATAAGTCCTACATATGCTTTTATTTCAAATCTCTACATCATCTCAATAAACTGTATGATATTTAGGTTTACACTTGTAGCTAGATTATTCTGTGACATCTCAAAATTTTGTGCAACATAGTCAACATGCTCACGTGCTTGAACAGACTCAATAGACTAATCTCTAACCTCTGGGCCAGCATGGACTCTATCAAGAGCATCCATACTCATATATGTCAATGCATGTAAATATTAACACAATGCAAACATCATAAATATCACATTCTTATTACACATGTCTATAGAATCATTTATCCGTTCTGATACCCTTAAAATGTGACATCCCATTTATTAATCATTCCTAAAGTAATTGTATTAACTTATTCATAAAACATGGAATACTAAAGTGACATAACATCTTTAAAATCCTCTCATTCTATCCATTGTCATTAAAAGATCTTATTTCAATTATATTATTTTTATTTTTTATACTATGTATCTTGATTCATAACATAGTAGCTATTTACAACAAAGTATACATGGCTAAATAGACTTAAATACTAATTGATAGACTTAAATACTAATTGACTGCATACTAGCCCAACCTCTATTAGACTGCTAGACAACGACTTCGATATATAAACTAGATGCAATCTTAATCTACTCTTCCTGAAAGAAAATTTAATGCAAAAGAGTGAGCTTGCATACCCAGTAAGTAAATGCATAATGATACTTCAATCTCAAATAACATAACAACATTTAAATATAAATAACTCACTATCATATCCATGCACAAAATAAAGATTTTTTATTCTTAAATGCCACACATGATATCAAATGTTATTGTCACATAGACGGTCATATATTATTGCCACATCGGCTATAGATTTTACTGCCACAAAGGTTTTCATATTTGGTTGCAGATATGCTATAAATATTATTGCCACACAAGCTATAGATATCATTGCCATACAGGTTATCAAATGTTATTGCCACACAAGCTATTATAGATTATTGCCACGCAGGCTATAGATATCATTACGATATAGGATGTCGAATGTTATTGCCACACAGGTTGTTATATATTATTACCACACAGGTTATATATATCATTGCCACTTAGGCTATTGAATGTTATTGCCACATATGTTATTATATATTATTGCGACACAGGCTATAGATATCATCGCCACACAGGTTATCGAATGTTATTGCCACATAGGTTGTCATATATCATTGCCATATAGGCTATGTGGCAATAAATAGTATTTCTTGCCAACAACATCAAGTATTATTAATTCAATAAATCAATTATAAATCTAACAAAATTTCAGCGATATAACGACTAATAATAACACCCATAACTTGGTAGCTCATATCACCACACACTTCCATTCCCAAATTATAATTTATCAACGTCTTATGAAAATAAATAAATCAAGAGTATAACAATCTTTTCATCAATGTATTCATCAATATCATCGCATTAAACAACATTTCATTCCATTGAGTATATATTCATGGCATTT
Organism: Omphalea diandra; assembly: GCA_949677035.1. Classification (NCBI taxonomy): domain Eukaryota; kingdom Viridiplantae; phylum Streptophyta; class Magnoliopsida; order Malpighiales; family Euphorbiaceae; genus Omphalea; species Omphalea diandra. The sequence goes on from CATIWR010214936.1 coordinate 57,184, forward strand.
AACCAATCACACGTATAGTACCATTAGCTATTTACTTACTACCTCCTTCAAGCTTATTAAGCTGTGGATGGTCTTAGATTACTCCCATTATTATCCTCAATTCCTCAAGGACCTATTTTGATGCACCAAATCAATCCATGTTGATAAAATAAGATTTTCATCTTGTTATGCAAATATGCTCTAGTAAAATATCATGAATTTGATACACTGTTTCTATGATTATTTTTAACTCATAAATCCAAATGACTGATTCTTTTTTTTTTAATTAAGCTAGACATATATGGGTACACCATATTCAAATTCAGTCTAAAATATATACTGCATAATTTATGGTAAAATTTATGATTTCACCCTATTTCAATGTCATCTCAGTTTGAGTAGGTCTTACATTTTTAGGTATATCTCAAATCTTACAAATCCAATTGCAAAAAAGATTTATCAGAAGTTAGAGAACACATAAAGGAACATTTTTCATTTTTTACTCATTATCTAATTCATCCGAAAAGGTCACCAAAACAAATGACCAATCTCAAGATGAGGAGATTTTCAACATGTTGATAATTAGTCATGAAATAGGAGAATATCTCATCAACCATGACAAATTAGGCATAAATATTTCATAAGAATGTATACTAGACATAAATATACAACTTTCAATTTTAGAACATCACTAAATTCCCATTCTATGGCCATCAAATTCTTGGAAAATATAATTAAAAGACTGCTAAGGTTTCATTAGGTTTAGGGTCAGTCACAATCAATGAGCTATATCTCTTTTCATACAATAAATTAATCAAAACTGCTTTATAGGTTTTTAGAGGGAATATAACCCTATAAAATTCATGTTTTTCACTTTTTCTAAATCAACACATAAGATCATCAAAATGTATTAAAATCGTTAGACTATAAAGATTTCAATTGGTTATGAACTATCCTTAATGAAGGAGCCATATCTCCTCACGCACTCCAAATTAAGAAAAACTATTTTATATTAATTTACATGGGGTATAAAGCTACAACTTTCATATTTTACACTTTCCCTAATTTCCTTTTTATGGTTATGAAATCATGGGTACCAAAGCAGCTCTAACAACAAAACCAACACAATCAGTTCTTGTTTCTTTTGAGCTTTAACTTCGATACAGGAGCTCTACCTTAAATTACTCCATAATTATTCCTCATCATGCATGTTTAATATGTTATAAGGGAGGAATTTCATATTGGAAGAAGGTAAAATTACTTACCTTTTTGCCAAAACTAGAAAAACTTAAGGTTTCCTCTAAGCTAGCTCTCTTTTCTCCCTCTCCTACTTTGTCTTCTTTTTCTTCCTTTCTTTATTTCTATTTTCTGCACTCCCTCACATTTTTGGCTCACCAATATGATCCTAAAAAATGAAAAAAAAAAATTTGTATACCTATCCTAATAGGACAAAATCATGGTGTCTCATTACCATTAGTTCAAAACTTAATATTTCTCTTTTAGTCCCTTTTCTTCACTCCTTCATCGCCTCTATCCATCTACCAATCCCCACATGCTCCTTATACTTAATAAGTTTCAAAACACCACTAATTCAAATATTATAACACACACAAAACATATGACAATCTATCATGCCACAATGCAAACATCATATTCATATCCAATTGTAATAATGTAAGTGTTATTGTCATGCTTATGCCATGTGATGCATATATTCAAATATAACATAATTAAAATGCATATGATTTTCGTTGAGGATGTTACAATGCATCATGGTATAAGTATCATCATGCTTTCATCCATCCACCCATACATCCATTCAAGTATAATCATTTCAAAGGGGAGGGGGTCATGTGACATGGCATACAATTTATGGCATGCATTATCTTCCATTCATACATATAATCGTCCATAATCAATATGTGATACTAACCAAGACCAAATTCATAGTCTAAATCAAGTAATTGAACTTACACCTAAACAAAGAAAATAAGTTAGTGATGAATCAATATGGAAAAAAACATGTAAAGAAAACTGAAAATAAATAAAAGAAACAAAGTAGGTCCATAGTAGCCATCTCACCATGTCTCCAAAAGTCAAGGTATCCTAACACACATTCTAAGTCCATGATAACATATTCCAACATCACAATTTAAAATATAAAACATGATATGGCCTGACCAAAATGCATAAATCATGAAGTGCTAAAAACCATAAACATGAGATGCAAGGCACTTTGGAGGGCATCACATGGCCTAAGGCAATAACCATCATAAAAGAGAGATTATAGGGTTTAGGAACTCTCCTTTTTATTACTCATAAAGAGCTTGGGAATCTAGGAGGATCATAAACCATGACGAAGGTTAAAATGTAAAAAAAAAAAAAAGGTAATGTTTACGACACTAGTCATATGTTTCTAACACAAATAAAAGCATGCGAAGAAGGACTCTTAAAGTCATTGGAACCTCTAGTTCCTCAGTTGGTCACTATCCTTAAGATGATCAAAATATAATCGGGATCATCATTAAATCCATATTAGAGAACATGAACATTAAGAGAGCAAAAACTAAGAAAACCATTGTAAAACCTATCAAAACTCTATTTTTAAAGTAAATAGGGGTCCTTGGCTATCAAGCCTTACCCTATTCTACCACTGGAGTGATAAAGAAACATAAAAGAATACCTTAGATAATAGAAATCTCAATGAGAAAAAAAGAGGGTTTACAAAACTGTGCATAAGAAACCATAGATGTAAAACTTATTATTGGGGTTGTACAACCTAGAATGGTGGGTTGTATAATCTATATAAAGGTTATACAACTCTAAAATCTTGGGTTTTTTTAAAACAAAAAGAAGATGAAGAAAGGAAAGAAGAAAGGGAAAAATGAAGGGTCTTTGATGCCTTTGTTTGTTTCAATGCCCTTGGAGGCTCACAAAGTGTTCTATATCCTCTAAAATGCTTAAGGTGAAGAGAAAGACCTAAATCTACCTTGGAATGAGTTAGGTGAGTTGGGCTCTTAAGGTTTTGTGTGTTAAACATGAGTTAAGAAGTAATTTTTACTGAGTATCCTTAGGGTTTCCATGCCTCTCCTCCCTCTTCAACTAAAAGGGAATTTATAGGTGTTAGAACCATGCATAATGCTATAAATGGTTTTAATTGCACCATGGACATATCCAATCATAGAGAGGGAGCATAATGTTTTGGAATTATGGTTTACATATTGGTTGTACAATAAGAAAGGGTTATACATCCACCTTTTAGGGTTGTATTACTCGAGGGTTTAAAAGGGCGATCATTTTTAGGAGATTTTAAAGATTAGAGTTTTAGGGTGGGTTGCACAGCCTTGTCCATTGTTGTATAACCCTGCTTGATGGGTTGTATAACCCATTAAGCATGGCAGACAACTTTGGGCTTAGTTTTGGGTTTAGTCTAGAGTTTGATCTCAAGTTTGGCCTTAGGTTTCTTTAAGGCATTTTAGACTCTCATCTCTTTCTTTGGCAATTCCCCTTATATTTTGGGGATAGGTTCTATGATTTTCATCATCAGGCAAGCATCCTAAGACCCAAAATCTAGTGCTAACAACTTACCCTTTGCTTTATGGTGCTTGGAAAAAATTATTTGAAAAATGATTATTGGATAAGACAATAAAACATCACTAGATAAAGGATACGAAAAGATACAATTTTCTTAGCAATTCCTTAGGTAAGTACTAAGCTTCTTAATAGCCCTCTAGTAAGTACCAAACTTATTGGCAGCCCTCTAACAAGTACTAAGGTTGAATTTCACCTTTCAGCAACCCTCTAGGAAGTACTAAGCTTCTTGGTAGCCCTCTAATAAGTACCAGGGTTAAATTTCACCTTTCAGCAGCCCTCTAACAAGTACTAGAGTTGATCTCCTTAGTATCCCTTTAGTAAGTACCAAGCTTTTTGGCAGTCCTCTAGCAAGTACTAAGGTTGAATTTCACCTTCTAATAGTCTTTTAACAAGTACTAGAGTTAACCTCTTTAGTAGCTCTTTAGTAAGTACTAAGCTTTTTGTAGCCCTCTAACAAGTATCAAAGTTGAATTTCACCTTCTAGTAGCCCTCTGGCAGGTATTGGAGTTATCCTTCTTAGTAGCACTCTACTAAGTACTAAGCTTCTTAGAAAACTTTTAACAAGTACTAAGGTTGAATTTCACCTTTCATTAGCCCTCTAGCAAGTACTAAAATTGTCCTTCTCAGTAGCCCTCTTGTAAGTACTAAACTTATTGGTAGCTCTTTAGCAAGTACTAAGATTGTATTTCACCTTTTAGTAGCCCTCTTGCAAGTACTGAAGTTTGGTATGAGATAATTAGCTTCTTATAGTCACTAGTGCTTTTACATTTCTTTATGGTGCCTTAGTCTTTCTGACTAACAATTTTGTCTCAGGGATGCCCCCGAGCGGTTTTTGTGTTATCCAGGTCCTCATAGTATTTGTAAAACTAAGTCCATATCCTTACAACTCTTTTAGCTATCTTGGAGGTTTGTTCTTTTCTTAGGGGAAAGGTCCTAGGCCTAGATGCTGCAGGAAGTGCTTTTTAGAAGAAAGTAGTTCTTTTTTGAAATATTGATGAGGCCTCGAAGGGGCAAGTTTGTTATTAAAGGGTATTATGGTAAATTTGATGCTCTGGTCTTTGAAAAGCTGGGGGTATTTTGGTAATCTTACGCTCTTTAGGAAGCCAGGGGTATTTTGGTAATCTTAGGTTCTTTAGAAAGCTAAGGGTATTTTAGTAATTTTAGATTGGATGGGTTAGGAAGAGTTGTATTGAGTGGGTTATGAAGAGTTGGGTTGCTAAGGCCCATCATGGTCGGTTTGGCCCATCAGAGCTTATACACCTTACCTAGGCTTTACAGCCCAAAGCCACTATATAAACCCCTAAAAAAGGACTTGTCTCATTTGCATTATTCCTCTTCTCTCTCTTCCTTTCTTCTCTCAAAGCTTTTGACTTAGTTCTTAGGCTCCCTTAGCTTCTTAAGTGATTGTTATGGTCAAGTTTCATGACGACAAGATGTTTGACATTCATGAGGAGTTTCCCAATGAGGACATCCCTACCCTATATGCCTTAGAGCAGCTGTGATCCCATTGGGATTCATGTGGGTGAGCCCTTTGAAAGGCATGATTGTAAAAATGATTTTGCTCAAATTTTCTTTAGAGGGCGACACACCGATGGTCTAGAACCTATACTATCATCTCGTAGGAGCTGCCTCGTGAGCGATTAGTGTTCTTTTCTCTTCTTTCAATTTTCATTTATTTTCTATACAACTTATCATTGCAAATTTTAGGTGTTACCCTGGGAATTACTTTTTAGCATATGAACATTAAGTTGTGTGCTTGTTATAGCATCATAAATAATGGTGTTATAGAGCTTATTTTGAAGTATAAGGAGCATCTAGGAATTAGGAGATGGATGGAGGTGCTTAAGGAGTGAAGAAGAGGGACTAAAAGAGGAAAGTGAACTTCCAACCAATAGGAATGCAACACCATGATTTTGTCTTGTTGCAATAGGCTTACAAGTGGAATTTTTAACCGTTTAGGATCAAAATTAAGGGGTTAGATGTGAGTTATAATAGAAGAGAGAGAGAGCTAAGGAAAAAAGAAAGAAAGGAAGAAGAAGAAGAAGAAGAAGAAGAAAGAGAGGAAAAAGTATGGGCTGCCTAGGAAAGAGTCCTAAGGTTTTCTAATTCTGGGACAATAGGTAAGTTAATTTATCTTCTTCTCAACTGAAATTAACCTCTCATGACATGTTAATCATGCATGGTTAGTGAGAATTATGGAGTAATTGAGGTAGAGCTCTTGGATGGAAGTTGAAATTCAAGAGAACAAGTGCTGTTTGTGTTGGATTTTACTGTTAGAGCAGGATTTTGTACCCACAATTTCATAACCCTAAAAGAGGAATTAGGGAAAGTGCAAAATATGAAAGTTGTAGCTTTATATCCCATATAAATTCATATGAAACAGTTCTTCTTGATTTAGTGTGTGTGAGGAGTTGTGGCTCTTCATTAGGGCTGGTTCACAACCAACCGAGAGGACCTCAGTCTTTCTGTTTTCTTATATTTTGATGGTCTTATGTTCTGATTTTGACAAAGTGAAAAACATGAAATTTGTACTTTATATCCCCTCTAAATACCTGTAAATTATTTTTGATTGATTTTCTATGTGAAAAGAGATATGACTCATTGATTGGGACTGACCCTGTACCCGGATGAAACCTCACCTTTCTTTTAATTCTGTTTTCCAAGAATTTAATGGCCATAGGTTCAGAATTTAATGATGGTCCAAACTTGAAAGTTATATATTTATGTTTGATCTACATGCCTGTGAAATATTTTTGCCAAATACAGCATGGTTGTTGAGATATTGTCCCTTCATCATGACTATTTGTCAACATGTTACAAACCTGCTCATCCTAAGATTTTGTCTTTTGTTTTGATGACTTTATAGCCTGAATTAGACAATGAGTAAAACATGAAAAATGTTCCTTTATATGTTTTTTAACTGATGGTAGACCATTATTGCAACTGGTTTTGTACAATTTGAGATACACCCAAGAATGTAAGACCTACTCAGACTGAGATGACATTGCAATAGGGCAAAATTCAAAAGTTCTCCACATTTTCTGTGTGTCTGATATTGGCATAAAATTTGAATATGTTGTATCATTATGTGTCTAGTTTGTTTGGAAAAAGAATCAAGTAATTTGTATGAGTATATCTAGAGTTATTATTGTGAGAGTATAGCAAGCTCAGACTACCATATAAGGAAAATATGCATAAACACTAGGTCCACTTGCATGAACCATGCCATAGTTGCATAACAAGATGAAAATCTTACTTTAGCATCATGGATTGATTTGGTGTATTGAAATAGGTCCTGGAGGCATTGACAATAATAGTGAAAATAAGTCGGGACCATCCACGGCTTAATAAGCTTGAAGGATGAGGTAAATAAATAGCTAATGGTACTATACGTGTGATTGGTTAAATGCCATAAACATATACTCAATGGAATGAAATGTTGTTTAATGTGATGATATTGAGGATTACGTTGATGAAAAGATTGTTATACTCTTGATTTATCTATTTTCATGAAACGTTGATAAATTATGACTTGGGAATGAGAGTATGTGATGATATGAGCTGCCAAAGTTATGGGTGTTGTTATTAGGCATTATATTGCTGAAATTTTGGTGGATTTATAGTTGATTTGTTAAAAGAATAATACTTGATGTTGTTGGCAAATAACACTATTCATAGTTTGTGTGGCAATAAAATATAATCGCCTATATAGCAATAAGATTTGATAGCTTGTGTGGCAATGATATCTATAGCCTGTATGACAATAAAATATAACAGCCTGTGTGGCAATAAAATAAAATAGCCTGTGTGGCGATAACATTTGATAGCATGTGTGGCAATGAAATCTATAGTCTGTATGGCAACAATATTTATAGCCTATGTGACAATAAAAAATGAAAGCCTTTGTGGCAGTGATATTGATAGCATATGTGGCATTTAAGAGTAAAAACTCTTTATTTCGTGCATGGATATGATAATGAGTTATTAATGTTTAAATGTTTGTTATGTTATTTGAGATTGAAGTATCATTATGCATTTACTTACTGAGTATGCAAGCTCACTCTTTTGCATTAAATTTTATTTCAGGAAGAGTAGACTAAAGATTGCGTCTAGTTACATTTCAAAGTTGCTGTCTAGCAGTCTAATAGAGGTTGGGCCAGTATGTAGTCTATTAGTATTTAGTTTTTTTTAGCCATGTATACCTTGTTGTAAAAGTTACTATGTCATGAACAAGAGACATAGTGTAAGAAAAAAATATAATAAATAAATAATAATTGAAATCAGGTCTTTTAATGACAATGGATAGACTGAGAAAATTTTAATAATGATTTAAATGGGATGTCACATGCAAATTTCAGACCACTAACTACAAATTTGGATGAACTTTGCCTACTTGAGGATTATGCAATCCTTCCAACTTCCAATGGAAATCTAGCTCAATTTTTGCAAAACAACACTTAGTTGAAACATTAGATATGATCACTCTTGTTTGTCAAGATCAAAAGAGGTCCAAGACTTAGGATTACCCATCCTAGTCTAATAATCTCCCCCTTTTTTATTTTGACAACCTAGATTGATCCTAAGGGAAAATAATGCAAAAATGTGAAGTTGGAGTGAAATATGATTCAATGAATACTTAAGTAAAATTCCTAAGTACGACATTCAATCATTCAAAGTAAGATTTCTAAAAAACCTAAGTATGAAAGTATGATGCTCCCCCTCAACTTATACTATCATTTTCAAGTTAGTTTTTCTCCCTTGGACTTAGATTCATTCTATCTCTCCCCCTTTAGCAAGATAAAAAAGAGGGTTCTTATAAGGGAAAGGAATACATGGATAAGTAGTTAAGTAAACATACGGAGCAAATGCATAAACAATTGAAGTAAAACAAACACATAACACAAAATTTCAACAAAGAAACAACTTTTTTTATATATAGATAAACTTGGAAACAAGTTATGTAGGATCACATTTTTTGCAAAAAAGAAAAAATACAAAAGCGATCCTAATCTAGAAAGTAGGAGAATCATCTCTATAAAAGTCTTCATCTTCACCTTCAACCTCATCTCCATCCTTCACTTCATCATTGCCTTCTTCTTCATAAGTGCCTTCAAACTCTGTGAAGTCCAGAAGATGGTAAAGGGGAACTCCCAACTTCTCTTGTAAATCAACCATATCACTATGAAGATGAGATAGGAACATAAATCTCCTTTTCATCATCCTCATCAACTTGTCAAGCTTGTTGTTGATGGTTGCAAGGGAGAGTTTTGCCTTAGGCTTTGGTTGAGGAGGGATGGATGGAGCTCCTTCTTCAATAGCTAGTCTTTTCTAGTTGGAAGTTTGTGAAGACTCCATTTTCTTTACTTCAACTACTCCTAGGGCATACACATAGGTGTCTAGATGAATAGCCTTGATGTTGATAAGGTAGGTGAGGTCAAGGAAGTTTTGTGAAAGGAGAAGTTTCTTGGTGAGGAATTTCTCATTTTCCTCATCAAGTGCTCCTATAAAGCGATAAATGGTTGTGATATGTGAAGGTAGCAAGAATTGGCTCTTGGGTTTGGTACTCATGTGAATAAATTGATCTATAAGGTATCAATCAGTTTGTATTGGTTTATTTTTGACAAGGCATAAAAGAAATGCCAAGTCTTTCTATGATACTTTCTTGTTACCATCACCTCTAGCATTTACCAAAAAGGTGATGATACGATGGAGTATCCAAAGGGGTAGGGTCTTAATGTGTTTGGTTAGGGAGAATCTTGGGTAGTGTTTGGTCTCAATCGAAAATTTTGACCAAAATTTAGAATAAATAACATCAAGTGCGAAGATTATGAAGGGGATGTTTTCTCCGAGTTAAAGATTAAACAAAGAAGAAAGTTGGTCGAAAGTAATGTAAAAAGGGTCGCTAAAGTCCTGAAACACTAACCTATATTGCCCTGCTCGTGAATCAGCTTTATGACTTAATTGGACTGTGCATATGAATTCCTGCATAATTTCTTCATACCCGAGTTCATCCCAAAAGATGAACTTGTTCCAACCTAAATTGGAGAGGAAAGCTCGAATTTCTGCGTTGATACCTAAGGTTTCCAATAAAAAGGTAGAGGGTATCTTATGAGGGAGGATGATCTTGGAAGAGTTGGCCTTGTACCTTTCTTTCTCCTCCTTGGTGATGCCTTTCATAAGATGGAAGGCATGTGGTGTAGAGGGCTGAGTCATAACCTTGCCTTTGTCTGCTTTGGAAATCTTTTTTGGAGCCATTTCAAAAGATGAAGAGAATTAAAGATTTTAGATAGATTTGAGAGAGAGAAAATGATGTTGAAAGTGAAGTGAGGAGAATACTGTTGAAGAGGATATTTATAGCCATTTGAAGTCTTTGTAAACGACTATAAATGGCTCAAAATGAATTGATGAAGAGATAGAAATGGTTGGCAGTTAAATCACATAAATGTCTAAGCAGTTACCTTAATTCGCATTAGTGAATCCATGAGTCGTGACCGCGAATTCTAAAAAATATGAGTAGCAGACAAATTTTCCTAGGGAATACGTGCTTCAACGATAAAAAATTTGAATTCTTGACCAAAAATCGCAGTGGAGCTTAATTCTTGCGATTGCAATTTTATGTTTGATAGTCGAATGACTAGGACTTGTAATTCGCGACCGTGAAGACAAAATAATGACTGTGAATTATAAGTCAACAAAGATAAGCATGAAAAACTAAGTTTTGAAAGAATTAAAATTGTGATCCACATGGAAAATGCCATACAGAAAACATAAGATATACAATTATCAAACAACACACATAGCAATCATACATAAGATCAAAATTTTCACTTTAGAATGCTTCCATCAAGCATTCCCAATTCTCTCTTAATGAAGTTCATTCTTTCTTCATTTAGAGGTTTAGTGAAAATATTTGCAAGTTGATGATTTGTGTCAATAAATTCTAACATAATATCACTCTTTTACACATGATCTCT
>CATIWR010214940.1:0-11778 GCA_949677035.1 Omphalea diandra
TTTATGCTCACACCAAACAATCAATTAAAGAAGAGAAAAGATTGAGTAGCAAAATTGCAAGAGTTTGGTTATAAAGTTATTAATTCTCTTGCATTTACATCTGTTTGGTGAGGTATTTATAGCCTTTACCCACCAAAGAGACGTTGCAATAAAACTGGTACAAGATCTTCAAAGTGTGCTAGATAAATTTTTGCATTAAATGTTTGACAATCTCAATTCGTGGTCGCGAAATCCAAATTCCTTAAGGAAAACTCCGTTTGTGTCTGACGGCTAGTCCAAGTGATAATTTCTGATTGGTTTACCAGGAAAATGTAGCCATTGCCTTTCACCTGCTTTCAAAAGTCATTGTCGCGAGCTTTCTTGTTCAGGTTGCAATATAAGAATGCGAATTTATCTGCCAAAGATGGTCATCTTCTTCCTTATGATTCGCGATAGCTACCAATAAGATGCCTCCATGAAATTTGACTTCCAATGGTCTGCTGGGACACTTGTCATGCTGTGATTGTGAACTTGCTTCCCTCTTAAGTTACTCCAAAATTCACGGTCGCGACTAGGGCATGACATGCACCGCGAATTCGTCTGCCAATTTTAGACTCCATCATTTGGATGAATCTCGGCTGAGAATGGCTTTGCGATTTCACCTGTTTGACTTCTTGCAAGTCTTCTAATGGATAGCGGTTGCGAATCCAAGGTAGCGGTCGCGATTTAGAAGACACTTTATATACTTTAAAGATTTTGAGCTACATCCAACTTCCAACTTAGATAAAAACTAAAGGTTGCAAAACAACACTAATTTGAAACATTAGACATGATCAATCTCTTTTGTCAAGATCAAAAGAGATCCAAGATTTGGGGTTAACCACCCTAGTCTAACATCTTTTATTTACAGCAAAATGATAAATTTCATGAATAGTTAATTTTACCTAATGTCATAAAGTATGTGGCATGATAATAAAACCTTTAGGCATAAAAAATTATATTCTAAATTATCCCGAGTTGATTATTATTATTGGGATAATAATGAAAGCATACTAGTATGTGTTTTGATTGATGACTATGTTTTACTAGTCATGAATATGTGATATGAAGTCAAATATATAGATCCATATTTAAGAAACATTGCATTGGACTGACCCACTATGAAAACACTACATGGATTAATAGTTATAAGTGTTTCTCATGCAATGGTATTAACTTAATCCTTTGACTTGAAAATCATCATAGATTCCAATATGATGAACTTCATGTTTTGATATAGTCCAACATTATCTTAAATCGGATGATCATATAGACTAATATTGGACATGAAGTAAATCATATAAAGGAATATGTGTGATTAAGAAAGAATTTTTCCCTCATATATTTATGAGAAATATATCTCTAGGCCCTTCAATAACTTAGACTAAAGAGATTCCATGGCCATGTAGAAAATGAATTAATAAAGGTTGTTAATGTCATTTTACATCAATCTACTTAGAGATCAAGAAAGAATTGAACTATATAAGGATGACATGATCCATGCCTTAGGTTTAATTAAGATATAATGTGACAAAAGGATTATGATACTATTTGTAAAATAGGTTAGGTCGAATCATTAACTTTCACATAATTTGGGTTGTCATAATGTCTTTCTATAGGCCACTTATGACTTGTGGAGCCAAAAAGATTTTGGGCCACTACCAATATTATGTGCATCTACAAGATCACACGCTTAGAATAGGCCTAAAATAAAATTAGGTTTGACTTCTCTCTTTATTTATAATTGTGATAATTAGAGATATTATCTAAATTATTAGATATTTATTTCGTTTTAAAAGGTTAAAACAAAATAGGATATTATTTTTAATTGTATCTTTTAAAATATATATTTAGCATAAAATATCTTAATAGTTAAGATATATATGCACATTTTAAGGTTTTCAAAATAACAAGAAAAGAACATTAACATTTTGAGAAAACACTTTAGAGAGAGAGAAAAACCTTAGTGCTAGGATACTTTGGATTTAGAGAGAGCTTATTCATGTATGTACCTATAGAGGACATTCACTTTTTGGTAGCGTCTTGATTCGACATCCAGCTTGAGACAACAAACCATTTACATTTTGAGAAAATGTTTTAAAGAGAGAGAGAAAAACCCTAGTGCTAGCACACTTTAGATTTGAAGAGAGCTTATTTGTGTGGATACCTATAGAGGATGTTCACTCTTTGGTAGCGTTTTGATCCCACTTCAAGTTTGAGGTAGGGTATTACCGGTGTAAACCCCCTTTAACCTTCTAACAAATCTATGACCTTTTATTCAAATTGGTAAGATTATTCACATTCTCCTTTCAATTTAGTCAAATCACATGGATTCTTGGTCGGTTTTATGCATACAAATTTTATTTTTCTCCATTGTGTTTGTTTTAAAAAACCCAATAACCAAATAACCATTTAAAACTTTATCCCTTTGTCATTAGTAATCTTCATTCACCTTTAGATTTTTCATAGTGAGAATTTGGTGAAGGAGTCTCTATCCTACACTATCAAACTTTGCTTTCGTACCCAAGCATACTTAGGTCCTTGGATGTTAGTCTTTAAAGGATCCTTTAGTTTGAGGTGAGCCTTCCTAATATAACAAAATATATTTACGTGACCACATCTCATGCAATAATGGCATTGGAGTCCATACTTGTAAGTCATTAGCTATACACAACCTTAGTATGAGTGGGAGGCCTTCTCATACTTTGGTTATGAGAGTGTATGCATATGCATGAGTGATAATGAGTAGGAAAGAAGTTTTTGTGTTTGCCTTTAATCATGCCTCTTAGTATAAATATATACATGATTTGCTCTTTGAGGCTTAGCTATTGAGCCTTGGGGAGCCTTTCCTTTTCCCTTAGGCATAGGTGGCTTAGTGCTAGGAGAACTTTTCTTCCCAACAACCTCAATACTAGAAGTTTAAAGTGTATATGCTTTAATAAATGTAGGAGGAGAAGATGTAGATGAGAAAGTTCTATTGAAGCCTAAACCATGTCTCATAAGGGTGGCCTTTGAAATACAATTATTCAAAACTCCTTTCCCTTTGTGAAATTTAGAGATGAAATTTCTCAGTTTAATGACTTCACCTTCTAAAGAATCATTTTGTTTTCTCAAATAATCAAGAGAGGATAAAGTTTAGAAAGATTCCTTAAGTTCTTCATTAGAAGAACTTTAGTCATTTACAAGATCATTTAAGCATTTAAATTCATCCTCAAGTTTTGAACACTTTTTCTTATAAACTTTCATTTATTTCTCATATTTTAAAGTTAAAGCTTCAAAAAACTTATCATCCACATCATCAAATGCATCATACTTATCACAAAAGTATGGAGAAGTACTCACCTCATTGGAAGAGTCGTTTTGAGCCATGAAGCAAAAGTTTACAACTTCTTCATCTTCTTCTTGACCACTTGAATCATCATCCAAAGTAGCCTTGAAGCTCATGTTTTTTTCCTTATGATAGTAAAAAGATGACTTTCTTTGGTTTCTTCTTTTTCTTCTCCTTTTCATCATCTCCTGGGTCCTTTTTGATATCTTGACAAGCTCCTCTTCTTTGTCACTTTCATTTGAGTCACTTGAGCTTGAATCATTTTCTCAATCTTTGAAGGTAAGAGCTTTCTTCTACTATTTGTCTCTTTATCCTCTTAGCTTCTTCATCTCTTCCTCCTTCTTGAAAGCCATCTCATGAGTAAGAAACTAGTCAATGAGAACATCGGTTAGCACCTTCCCAATCTCTTAATTGGACTATTGAATGTTACATACTTTTGCACCAAATTTATCTAATGAAATGGATTTAAGGGTTTTAGTATTTACCTTTTAGCTAGTAAGAATTCTTCCGAACTTCTTTATGTTTATGACCATAGAGAGGAGTTTATTTGTCATGTCATTGATGCTTTAATTATCTTTCATCATGAAGAGCTCCTAGTCCATCACATACATCTCCAACCCACTTGATTTCATAAGAGTTATGCCCTCATGATAATTTTCTAGTACTTTCCTTATGGTATGTGCAGTTTGGCAATATTGGACTCTCCCAATTTTTTCTCTTGACATGGAGCCTAGAAGAATAGTCATTGCCTTCTTATTTTCCCATTTGCCTTCTTATGTGCTTCACTCCATTCTTTTCTTGCAATTGCCAACTCTACTCCTTCAACCATCTTTGTTGGAGGCTTTACTATTCAAATACATAATCCCATAAGTTGATGAGATCACGGTCAAGATATATCTCCATTTTATGCTTTCAAATAACATAATCATTGCCATTAAAGTTGGGATTAAGATGAAAGTGGATTCTTTCTTATGACATTGATCTTTTCTCACATAATTAAGGCTTAAATTGAGACTTAACTTTGATACCAATTGTTGGGTCTTGTGTACCAAGAAAAGGGGGTTGAATTGGTGGCAAATTTGAAATTTGGAGGAAGCACACACAAATAAAAGATTGGAGAAAGAGTAGAAGAAGAATGAACATAAGAGATTTATAGTGGTTCAAGTATTAACCAATGTTACATACACTCTCCAATTCACAGTATTTCACTAAATCACTAATGTTTTATAAACTCACACTTAACTTAATGTTTAGGCTCCACCAAACCTTACAAATATTTTTTCAAGCCTCACACTCAAACCTTATACAATATCAAGACTAACACTCAAACGTATACAAGAATTTTTAAGGTTCACTCTAAAACCCAAACCTAGGGTGTTTAAAGCTTACACCAAACTATGTACAAAGAAATGAATAGTTAAAGTTATGAGAATTAATTTTGCAAGAGTTTTGACATATTCAATGGTTTTTCTCTTGCATTCAAGTTCATTTTGGTGGTGTATTTATAAACTTCAACCACCAAAGAGAAGTTATAAACAAAACTATGCTCAAATCTTTAAAGTTTGCTAGGCAAACCTTGCATGCACTTAATGATGTTAGACTTAAGTCATGGTCGTGACATCTAATTCGTGGTCAGGAAATGAATTTTATGATCTTGACAAGAAATTCGTGTCACTATTTTAGATTATGTCTAACTGCTAGTGACATGTTTCATCTTGACATTGATTTTTTAGAAAACTAGTCGCTGAATCTTTCTAACGGCTCTTAAAAGTCGTGGTCACTACTTAGGTATCATTGAAGAAGTCAACACTTAAAATTAACATCAGAACCTTTCAATTTATATTGTCAAGATGAAAACAGAAGTTTGATTTAGGTTTGACCAACTTAGTCCAATATAACCTGTATAAGTTTATAACTTAAAAAATATTATATTTTTACTCAAATCAATTGAAATAGTATCCATAATCATATGTTTTTCAAAGTTCAAAATAAATATTAATAAAATTCTAAATACAAATTAATATAATACAAAAATTTAAATATTATTACAAACAAATACAAACACATAAAAATTTTAAATAAATATCGTCTAAATTTTTCTTAATAAATATAAATACATGAAATAATATCTATATATTTTATATAAATCATAATTTTAATCTTGATATTACACATAAATTATTTATATTATAAATAAATTGTGTTTGATTGACACGATATATAAATGAAATGAATTATAACGAGTTCGTTTGTCTACAGTTATACGATCCATTTAATATTATGTCATAAATGAGTCGACCCGTGTACGACACAAACTCACTTATACTCAATAATAATCCATTAATTTTATGTGTTTAGCAAATCTTGTTCACGTGTCATGATCCATTTTGACACTATTAATATTATTTTTTTTTATAGTTTTTAACTATTTATCTATAAAAGTTTTCATAAGTAATTTCTTTTTCAATATTTTATGGGTAAACTATAGAGAAATTGGTAATTAATTTGGTGCCAGGTATTCAGACTTATTTTATTGATAGTTTTTAAATTTTGTAGAAACTCTGTCAATAATCTATGATTTTTTTATATTTATTATTTTTAATTCATAATAATTATATATAAAAAGATTTTCGTAAACAAGTTGCGTAAGTATTTAGCTTCTTTTCTTTTTTTTTTTTTTTTTTTTCTTGTCATGGCTATTAGATGGAGCTTCCAAATACTGCAAGAAGCTCACATGTATGGAATTATAGTTGACAGCGATAACAATGAAACCATATCAGCTACTAATGGTGCTGCAGCTTCTGATCCATACTTAGCAACAGTCATTGAAGATAAGCTACCTAGCTTTTAGCACGGGCTTTAGTTATCTGTTTTTGTTTTCAGTGCAGCTAACCAAGTTTCAGATATAACGCATTATAGCTCCTTCGTTGATTTGTGGAGGAACTCGCAAGCTCTCTTGAGCTTTTGGTGCTCTTTGATGTTTGTTTGAACAGTAGTCTTTAGCCGAATGAATTTCCTCTTCCTTAAAAAAAAGGGAAAACAAATAGTAATAAAAATTATATTTTATAGAATTAAAAATCTAATAAAGAATTTTCAAACAAAAAATTTATAATAAAGAAACTTTTTGTTTATTAGCTCGTAAATCGATAAGATTCGCTAGATTGTTTTAGCCGCTATATTTGCGGGTCGGGTTGTTGGCCTATAAACCGAGAAAAAAACCCCATACACAAACGCAGACACTTTTGATAATGCGGTCAAGGCGTCGTCGTCGAATAAGTGTTGTCGGCATTCGGTTCGCTGCCAAAAAAAAAAAAAAACTAGCATCCAAAACCAAAAATAAGAGCTCTTTCTACACCAAAATAGTTGCAACCTGGAATACTCACCACCACAATATTCCATTCTTAGGATCAACTAGAGATTGTTGTTTTAGCATTTAAATCCAAGGCACTGAACTGGGTTTGCCTTACGTTCCCTCCAAAACAGTTCCATCTTGAGAATTTTTTTTTCCTTCTTACTAGTATTACACTTTTGTTTTCACTCTTTATTGTTATGCAAATTTATTGGAAGGGTACTTTTAGGAATTGGAAGAAAGCTATTATATAAATAAAATGGCTATCCAGCATTGCCTGTTTTGGATTACTGAAACATATTATAAGACGTTGTTATGGTAGGTTGATATGATTGCGGAATTTTGACGTTTGCCCCGCTATTTCTATGATAAAAATAGAATGGTTCGTTTGCTTTTTCTTTGTTTTCTTCATTGAATGAGGGATAAGTGGTTTCTTTCTTCAGCTTTAAGCAATACAAGTGATGGAGAGTTTGTCGTTTTGGTTGTGGATTGTTTCATTATGCTTCTGCTTTAGGTTCACTGTTGATGAGTTTTTTCCGTGACAGATTATTAATTCCATTTTGTAATTTAAATTTCCATGTAATATCTAGTGCTAATAAGAACTATAGATCTATAGTTGTTCTTAAAATATGTATTGATCCTCTAATTACTGTCCCTTCTTTTTTTTTAATGTTATTCTTGTATTTTGTTTATTATTTGTTGATGCTTCTTATTGCCATTTTGTGGTTCAAATTTTCTTTATATTAGGTATTGATTGCATAAGAATCATTGTTTGTTATGTGCAGGATGGTAGATTCCAGGTTAGGCCAGTAGTTAAATATTTTAGCTTGTGTGTTGTTGTTCCAGAAGATAGAAAGTTTTTATGTGGGGATTACTTATGTTGGGAATGCAGTGGCAGAAGGAGCTGGTGAGTGTACTAAAATCTGATTCTCTCTCTCTCTCTCTCTCTATATATATATATATATATATATGATTTTTCTGAATTTGATGCGTTATGCAGCTTGTTTAGATGGAAGCCCCCCAGCTTATCATTTAGATTAAGGGGTTTGGTACAGGCATTAATAGTTGGTTGGTTCACTTTGAGGTGCGTATTCTTTAAATCAGGACCGCTTCGTAATTTCATTCAGCAAAACAAAAGCCACAAAAACATATATTTTCCCCGAAAATAAGTTTTTTTGAATCCAACTTATTTGATTCCGACCAAAGCCAAGCTTTTGACAGTAGATGAAAAATACTATGAACTAAATAACATAATTAGAAAGATTAAGTTGTTTACTTCTACAATGCTTTATTGGATCATATGTATTGGAGAAGTTATGAACTGTAACTTTGTATCCTATCTGGTTACAATATATCTTTTGTCTCACGGTTTTAAGGGAGGAGGATGGTGCAACAATTTAACAACCTGGCTTTTACGCAAGAATACTCATTTAGGTTCATCTAAGCAAATGGGCAAACAAATTGCTTTCTCTGGAATTATGAGCAACAGCCGACAATTTAGTCCAGGTATCACCAAATATTTCATTATTAGACCATAGTGAATTTGACTGTCAATCTTTCCCCTTAAGATTTGATTTTGTACTATGTTCACTGAGTTTTCATGAATAGATTTCTACAATTGGAATAGAGTTAAGATCAGATACTGTGATGAATCATCATTTACTGGGGATGTGCACGCAGTTAATCCTGTAAGTTACTCAAATTTACAAGGAGACAGTTTGAAAATACTAGAATTTTTTTTTCTTTAATCACAGTAATTTGATCAGGCTACTAACCGTCACTTCAGAGGAGCAAGAATTTGGCTTGCTGTCATGGAGGATCTATTAGATAAAACGAATGAAAAATGCTGAAAATGTAAGATTTTTTTTTTTTGAAGATTTGTCCACATTTTTTTTTCCCGTTTTATGCATTTCTCTGTTAACTTTTTCTTTGATACGTCACTACAGCTCTCTTCATTCCGGTTGTTCAGCTGATTGACTGGCTTCCATTTTGCATTGTGATAGTTTTCGAGCCCTCCTACCTATGGGTACTAAAGTAAAATGTGTTTCAGATGCTGGTTATTTCATCAATGTGTAAGCTCATTGATGGGACTTGTACCTGAACCTATATCCAAAACTATGATGCTGTTGTAAATCTTTCTACTAATCACTTAGTAATTTCTAACAGGAAGGATATCTCTGGGGCACCACACATACAAACCTACATCAGCCAAGTGGTTTCACTGCATGTATGTCCTCTTCTTTATCCTGTTTCTAATGTGGATTGCATGTTCTAGTCAGCTCTGCAGAATTGCAGATTGAGCAAATCATATCTGAACCAAAACAACATAATGCCACAGAGAGTTCAAAATGCGAGAGTTAATTCTATTGGAATGAAGATTTAGACTTCTTATTTGGACTTTAATATTTATTATAGGGATCAGCAAAGAATTTGCCTCTTTCCTGTACTTCAAGATTGAAAGCCGCACTGGTAAGTGTTTCCTGTTGTTGCTTCCCTTCTTCTCCATTTACTCTGCGATCTTACTGATATTTCTCAATGTTTGACAGTGTTTCTTCCCACAATATGTTGCGCAGCAAATACGAACACCACTTTCTATTCTAAATGCAGCATATGATTCATGGCAGGTAAACATGCTACTAATTCTCTAAAAACACATGGATATGGAAATAAGTAACTGTGATTTTGACATAAAACGATTTTGTGTCATTAGTATCCATAGTAGCTAATGGGATTTAGGTGGTACGAACTCAACACCCCTTTTTATTCTAAATGCAGCATATGATTCATGGCAGATAACCATGCTACTAATTCCCTATCAACACATGGATATGCAAATAAGTAACTGTAATTTTGACATAAAATGATTTTGTGTCATTAGTATCCATAGTAGCTAATAGGATCTAGGTCGTATGAACTATATATATATATATATATATATACAGCAGAGGCATTAATTAACTGATTAATTATATTCATATACTACACTATGGTCATGAGAAATAATGCTGTTACTGTGTGAAATCTGCACATATTACAACAGTTTTTTGCATGATTTCTTCCCAGGGGAAGGTAAAATATGTGATGAACTTCCCCAACTTTCTTTGGTTTGTTTGTTAATTCTTCATAACTTGCAATTGATTCAGATAAGAAACATTTTGGCACCAGGTGTTTCCACAATGCCTGCAAGCTTGACATAAACAACTGCTCCCCTATTAAACTCAAAATGATGCAAGGTGACTGTAAGCAAATTAATTTTCACACAAGCAATCCTGAAAGTTCATAATCCCTGTTTTGTTTTTAATAAGTCGAGCAAAAAACTTGTTTGCAACGAACAGAAGTTAACAATTCCTTCCAAAAATTAGAAGGAAACAAAGTTTCTAGTTCTTTAGTAAACATTGATCAGATCACACTGTAAAGGCAGCAGAGAATTTGCTCACCCCTTTATATAAATGTGGTCATGCCATTTTTACCGAACTTTTAGGGAGTCAACAGAGAACAGCAATTCAAAAACATTTACAATTAGCACTTACTAAACTTTAGTAGGAATTTATTCTGGGTTCCATTTCAGATTTTAGGCTGCAGTTCTTGAGTGCATTGTATACATCTTCCAGCTCTTCTTCGAGAGGATTGTATATATGCTCTTGCTAGCCAAACTGAAATGCAGGAAACATGGTTTATGGGTGATTCTCCAGTGCACAGTAGAACAGTAAGCAACTTTGAATGAATCAATTCACTATTGATTTTTTCCTTAACATTCTTTGTGCTTGGTTATCGTTCAGTATTGAGTGTTATTGTTATTATTGCAAAAATAAATTTGTTTTCATTTCCCAAAATACATTATGCAGAAAATTGCAGAGGCAGTTGGAGACTGGTTTTATGACAGGATTCCTTTCCAAAAGATAGATTGCCCTTACCCTCGCAATCCAATCTGCCCCAAATCTATTTTAAACCCGCAAGATCATCCAGAAGTATAGATTCACAGCCTCAAATTCATCTAATTTCAATTTTTGTATTAACTGAGTCTTCCCTGCTTGTTTTTGCATGGGATACTTTTAATTCTCTCTCTCTCCCCCCGCAATTGCCAGAACTCGCATCAGATGATGCTGTTAGTAGCTTACTCCAACTTGAAAAAATTATGATTACAAAACTTGGGAAGAGAACTCAGCTAAATGTTACTCAAAGAAAAAAAAAAAATGAAATAAGCCACGCAAAATTAATCCAAGGAAAGGCTAGAGCTGCAAACAGTACTTTGTGTTCCTTTTTCTCTTAATCCTACAAGGAAAATAGATGAATGCAAACAGGCTTGCTTACTTACTACTTCACTTAGATTATGCATTCCAGTTCTATATAATAATTTTTGTGTAAAAGGAATTTGAGATGGTTGGTTCTTTTCGTTTGGCAGAAGGGACGGCGAAATGGGAGTGAAGCAACAGAAAGTTTGAGTTTGATGACGTGTTTTTATGGTTGTTACTAGCACTGCAAATGGGATTTATGTGGGTATGAAATGAGAGAATAAAGATATGAAAAGGATGCAGTAGAGATTATGAGCTATTGGATAACATCTTATCACACGCATGTAGTGTATACGCTAACCCACCCCAGCACCCCTCCACTTGTGAGGTGCAGGTATACAAGAATTGAACAGTCGTAGAAGAATTAAAGATTATATCGTTATTCTGCTTTCTACGTATGAACATGTGAACGTATTGAGTATAGAACTTTACCTTATAAATCATGTATAGAGAACAACAGCAAATTTTATTTTCATCCTCATTTACTTATCATAATTTTTTTATTTTGTCGCTCTTAGTTTCTGCCTTCTTTCTCTATCTGATGTACAAACGTGCTGCAGAAGTCACTTTTAAAGTTGATATGCTATAATGTGTACCCAGAGGTGAGCGAAAGTGATTCACTGCCGTGAGGATGGGTTAATTTCACTTAGAACACTCCATTTTTAACGTTTGTTTGAGCAATGAAACTACAGCTATATATATATATATATATATATATATATATATATATATATATATATATATATATTGTGTTGTTAAATTTTTATTTGTGGGTATCTCAAAATTGAGAG
>CATIWR010214967.1:0-32326 GCA_949677035.1 Omphalea diandra
GCCGTTTTGATGGCGGTATACCGACGGTATACCGCCAAACCGAACCTAAATACCGAAACCGAAAAAACTCAAACCTTAATACCGAAAATTTTATGGTTGGACCGGTTTCGGTTTCGGTTCGGTTTATCGGTTCGGTTTTGGAGGTATACCGAATAAATACCGCGAAAATTTCAGCCCTAAATTCAACCCCCTTTTTGGTGCTAAGGGTCAACAAATACTTAAAATAAAAATATTTTCTTTAATTAATTTATAAAATATGATAAATTCTAATAAGAAAAATTTATAGTGTAATAAGTTTTAATAATATAAAAAGTTAGAGTGTGATAAGTTTTAATAATAAAAAATATTATACATAAGTTTTAATTAATTTATAAAAGTGTGACAAATTTTAATAATATAAAAGAGTTGTACATAAGTATAAAAAATGTGAAATATATAATTTACTTAAAATATATAAATAATATAATATTAAACTTAAGATGTGTGTGAAGAAAAAATAAGATGTAATAACCTAATATTTTTTTATATAGTTTGAGAATACTTCAATTATTTTCTTTTATTACAGGGTAATTAATTTTAATTTGGATAGGTAAGAAAATAATAAAAATCTAAATAGAATGGTAGAACAAAGGTAAAATTGAAAAGCATATAGGTGATTGAATGATTAAGCAATGAGGGATATAGAATGAAATAATACATTTAAGGTGGGATTAAAGTGGAGATTTATCCATCTTGCCAAGCTGATTTGTTTTTCTTCTTCTCTCTCCCCGACAAACCAGCTCTCTTCCTCTATTTTCCCTTTTTTTTTTAAAAAAAATTTCTTCTTCTTTTCTCCACCGCCGGCGACCACAAGACCAACTTCTCGCCACCGCACCTCCCAAGGCCGCCGATCTACTCTTTCCTCCACTCAACCACGATGACAGCAACTTGGAGAAGCAAAACTTGTCGCTGCCGCCACCTCGCCGGCGTCCAATGCCGCCCAACTCCTATCAGCTCCCTTCGGTTTCAAGCATACCTCCCTTAACCTCCATCCATCCTCGTCGTTGAACCATCTTTCTTGGTATTTTCTTTTCTTTCAAATGTTCTTATTTTCCTCTATTTCCCTTATTTTTAGTTAGTTAATTAAATTAATTGATGATTTTACAAAGTTAATAAAATTTACTTTAAGAGAAAATGTAGATCGAGTAGGTTAATTAATTAGTTAATGAGTTGAAGTATGTATATATGAATATTTATATACTTTGATTTGTGGATTATATGTAGTTTCGCTAATACTTCATAAAACAAAGATTTGAGAAAATTTGAGTAATTAGTATTAAATAATATAATATATATGTATATATATTTTTTTATAAATTTATGAAAATTTCTATATATTGTTTCTAATTATTTAATTGATGTAATTGATTAATTTAGTGGAAATATATTATTAATTATATGATTATTGAAAATTAATTGGAAAATAAATTTATGTGTTGGTATAATTATTAATTAAGTTGATTATAATTTTTATGAGTATTTATGATTGTTGGAAACTATGTGAAGAATTACATTGATGTATTGAGAATTATTAATTATTGGATTATGTAATATATTTGGTTGGATATATGAGAAGTTTGGAGACCAGACTTAATTTGAGTGATGTTGAAATATATTATAGAAGTGTGTTTTCATGAATTCGACTCGTTTTATGAGGGTTTATGTCTAGTTTTTAGGAGAAGTGCTGCCAAAATTTCATTAGAAATTTTGGTGGGGATGACAATAAGAATTTATGAACAATAATAATCTTAAATGTTATATTAGAGATAATATTCTATATTGATTTTAATAAATTATATTTCTTTATCTAGACTCTCCTGCCACTCAGTTCGCATCACCAGGAGTGTAGGAGTTTCCACAATCTTGGACTTTTATGAGTTAATATTATATACTCTTGTGACATATTAGTTAGTTTATAACATTGACATGACATTTGTGACATTCATGAGCATAACGTTCATCGCATGACATTGGTAGCGCATTATTATTGGTGTTGCATCACACGTATAAATATGTGTAATGATCTGTTATATTGATTTGATTGTAAATTGAGAGCATTATGTATAAATGTGTGTAATAAATTGTATTATTATGATGTGATATTAAAATGTTATGATGTAGTAGTGTCTTGATTGAGCTTGCTTTTTGAGTTTAAGATATTAAAATATTTGATATGATAGTGTCATGACTGAGGTTGTTCTTTGAGCTTAAGCTATTAAAATATTATGATATGGTGAAATTATGAGCATTATGGTCGAGTTTGCTCTCTGAGTGATAATACATTAGAATAAAGTAAATTGATCAGTGCCCTTGGTCGAGCTTGCTTTTTAGGTGCTAGTCAATTTGGATTAAGAGAATCTAATTGCCCTCATTCTTATTCAATATGCTTGAGTTGATGATGAATTGTACATATAAATGAATGCATCATCCAATGTTTGTACATTTGTTTTTTATATATATATATATATAGTAGGCAATATGACACAATATAGTAGCACTGGACAATTTCTTTATACTTTGTTTTCAATCACACTATCTCCAATATACATTAAAACACCTAAATTATATCCTAAGGATTCAACTACAACACGCACCCGTGATACACATTTTAAAGACATAAATGAATGTATGGATCCTAGGTCTATCAAAATATAAAAATCTAAATCACAAATAGAAATTATACTAGAAACAACTTTGAGAGCTGTTGGAGCCTCTTGATGAGTGATAGCATAAACTCTAGGTTGTGGTTGAGTATGAGTTTGCTTGTTTATTACTAAAAATTGAAGTTGTTCTACCATGTCCTCTTTTGCCTCTACTTGCCATTTGCCTTTGCTTGTGTTATGAACATTCTTCCTAACATTGCTCTACCCACCTATTTGAGATTCCCCTCTAATCAAACTTGCCATTGGACAATCTCGGCTCATGTAGCCTGACTGTCTACAAGTATAACAAGTAAGCCTTTTAGATCCCCACATTCTCCAAAATGAGTTCTTCCATAATCAGTACAAATTGGGGCTACACCTCTACCCATTATACCCACAGGTCCTCTCATACCATCTGAGCCTTCAAAACTACCGTCACCTTTACTCGATGCCACTAGTATTAATCTATCAGGATGACTCTGTCCTTTGCCTCTTTGATTATCAGTGACTCCTTGAAATCCTAATCTCTTAGATGATGTGAAACCACCTCTTTTTATTGCTCTATTTGGTTCTCCACTTCACCTTGCATAACTTATTTTCCTTTTTGCCTTAATTGCATTATTCTCTTGGATCACCTCCTTAGCTCGAATAGTTGCTACTAATAATGCGGTATAGTTGGCTGGCTTAACTGTTAATTGATCTCGAATTTCTAACCTCAGTTCCTTTTCAAATTTTTGGCACTTCAATTCCTTTGGAGCCACGTACTCTGGGACATATCTTGAAAGTTTAACAAATTTATCTCATAATCTGTCACTCTATAGTTGGAAAAACTCCATCTTCTTTTTATCTAAATATACTGCTAATATGTATTTGTTTTCAAAAAATCATCCCATGTCAAAGTCATTAGTGCTACTTGGAATAGTCTCCCACCAATATAAGACATTCTTTTGAAGCAAAGATATTTCATACTTAAGCTTTTGTCCTGGGGTCCATTCAAGCTTGGTCAATATTGTCTCAATTCTCATAAGCCACTCTTCGACCTTAGTAGGATTTGTAGTGCCCTCAAAGTTGGTTGCCTCTTTTTTCCTCAATCTAGTATAATTCTTGTCTGTGATAGGTTCTGCATAAGCTTGTGCTGCAAATCTTTGCATCATCTCAACAAACTGTATGATATTTGGGTGTACACCTACAACTGGATTATTTTATGACATCTCAAGATTTTTTGCAACATGGTCAATATGCTTACGTATATGAACAAACTCAACAGACTCATCTCTAACCTTTGGGTCAGCATGAACTTTATCAAGTGCATTCATAGTCCTATATTTCAATGCATGTAAATATTAACACAATGCAAATATCATATACAACATATTCATATTACACATATCTACAAAATCATTTACTCGATGTCATATAAATTTGTCGTCTCATTTACTAATCATTTCTAAAGTAGGTGCATTAACTTATTCATAAGATATTGAATATTAAAATGACACATCATTAAAATTCTCTCATGTTATGCATTGTCATTAAAAGACATTCTTTCAATTAGTTTTCACTACATGTATCTTGTTTCACAACACAATAATTATTTATAACAAAATATATATGATTAAACAAACTAAAATACTAATAAACTGCATAGTGTCCTAATCTCTTTCAGATTGTTAAACATCAACTTCGAAATGCAAAATATATGCAATATTTAGTATACTCTTCTTGAAAAAAAAAATTTAATGCAAAAGAGTGAGTTTGTATACTCAGTAAGTAAATATATAATGATACTTCAATCTTAAATAATATAACAAACATTTAAATATAAATAATTCATTATCATATCTATGCACAAAGTGAAAAATTTTTACTTTTTAATGTCACACAGACAATCAAATGTTATTTTCACATAGAATATAAACATTATTGTCACATAGGTTATCATATTTGGTTGTTATACAAACTATAAATATTGTTGTTACACATGCTATAAATATCATTGTCACACAGACTATTGAATGTTATTGTCATACAGACTGTTATATTGTTGTCACATGAGCTATAGATATCATTGTCACAAAACCTATCAAATATTATTGTCACACAAATTATCATATTTGGTTGTCACACAAACTATAAATATTGTTGCTTGCTCAACATCAAATATTAGTCTTTCAACAAATAAACTATAAATTCAACAAAATTCTAGCAATATAACAACTAATAACAACATCAATAACTTTGGCAGAGCATACCAAAACTTACTTTCATTCCAAAGTTATAATTTATCAACGTCTCATGAAAATAAACAATTTTAAAGTATAACTATCATTTCATTAATGTATTCATTAATATCTTATTAAATAGCATTCTCCTTCAAGCTATTAAGTCATGGATGATCGTGACTTATTCTAAATATTATCTTCAATGGCCGGATGATCTATTTCAATACACTAAATCAATCCATGATGATAAAGTAACCTTTTAATCTTGTTATGCAAATATGCTTTATTAAAATATCATCAATTTGATGATTGCTTTTGCCTCACAAAATCAAATGACTTGATTCTTTTTTTCAATTAAACTAGACATACGAGTATAACATATCCAAAATTCAGTCCAAAATATATACTACATAATTTATAATCAATTTTATAAATTTGCTTTGTGTTAATGTCATTACAGTTTGAGCACGTCTTACAGTATTGAGTATATTTTAAATTGTACAAATCCAATTGCAAACTTATTTACCAGAGGTTATTAAGTACATTATGGAACATTTTTCATGTTTTATATATTGTCTAATTTACTCTATAAAGTCACCAAAATAAATGATCAATCTCAGGGTGATCATGTTTCAAGACATTGAGAATTAGTCACAAGAAAGGAGAAATATATCTATCATCAATCATGATATATTTGACAAAAATATTTTACAGACATGTAGAATAGACATAAATATATAAATCTCATGTTTGGCACATTATCAAATTTTCATTCAATGACCATCAAATTCTTGAAAAACAAAACTAAGAAATGAAACGAGTTTCATCAAGTTCAAGATCAATCACAATTAAAGAGATATATTTCTTTACAGGTATTTAGATGAGATATAACCTTACAAATTTCATCTTTTGAACTTTGTCTAAATCAACACATAAGGTCATCAAAATATATGACAACAATCAGATTAAAAAGATTTCAATAGGTTGTAAACCAACCCTAGTGAAGGAGCATAGTTCTTCACATACCAAATTAAGAAAAACAGTTTTACATGCGTTTAGATGGGGCATAAACAATAACTTTCATGGTTTACACTTTCCCTAATTCCTCTTTTAGAGTTTTGAAATTGTGAGTACAAAATTTACTCTAACAACAAAACTAATATAATCAACTCTTTTTCTCTTGAATTTCAATTTCCATACATAAGCTCAACCTCAAATACTCTATAATTTTTACTAACCATGCATGATTAACATGTCATGAGAGAGGAATTTCATGTGGAAAGAAGATAAAATTACTTACCTCTTGTCTCAAAACTAGAAAAGTTTAGGGTTCTTTTCTAGGCAGCTCACTCTTCATCATCTCCTACTTCTTCCTTTCTTTCTTTCTTTCTTAGTTTTCTTTCTTCTATTGCACCTCCTCACGTTTTTGCCTCTCTAATATGCTCCTAAAAGAATAAAAATTCCATTTGTATACCTACCTTAAAAAGACAAATTCATGGTGGCTTGTTTCTATTGGTTGGAAGTTTAATTTTTCTCTTTTAGTCCCTTTTCTTCACTCCTTCATCATCTCTATCTATCTACTAATTTTTATATGCTCTTTATACTTTTAATAAGTTCCAAAACACCCTTAATTAAAATACTATAACAGGCACACAACATATGACAATTTGTCATGTTATTATGCAAACATCATATTCATATTCAAATGCAATAATGTAAGCGTTATTGTCATGCTTATGTCATGTGATGTATATATTCAAATATAACATAATAAAAATGCATATTATGTGGGTTGAGGATATTACAATTTAAGATTGCATTCAGTTTGCATTTCAAAGTTGTTGTCTAGTAGTCGGATTGAGGTTAGGCTAGTATGCAGTCTATTAGTATTTTAGTTTGTTTAGTCATGTATACTTTGTTGTAAATAATTACTATGTTGTGAAACAAGATACATAATATAAAAAATAATTGAAAGAAGGTCTTTTAATGACGATCGATAGCACAAGAGAATTTCAATGATGTTGTGTCACTTTAGTATTCTACGTCTTATGAATGAGTTAATACACCTATTTTAGGAATGATTAACAAATAAGACATCACATTTTAGTGGTATCAGAGTGAGTAAATGATTAGACATGTGTAATATGAATATATTGTATATGATATTTGTATTGTGTTAATACTTACATGCATTGACATATCAGAGTATGGATGCACCTGATAGAGTTCATTCAGGAGAGGTTAGATACGAGTCTGTTCATGCAAGTGAGTGTGTTGTAAAAAATCTTGAGATGTCAGTAAATAATATAGCTATAGGTGTAAACCTAAATATAATACAGTTTGTCGAGATGATGTAAGATTTGCGACATAAGCTTATGCAAGATCTGCTATAGACAAGAATTATGATAGATTGAGGAAGCAAGCGACAACTGACTTTGAGGGTCGTTACAGATCCTGTTGAGGCCGAAGAGTCACTTAGAAGAATTAGGAGAATATTAAATAGGCTTGAATGCACCCCAAAGCAAAAGTTGAAGTATGCAATATATTTGCTTCAAAAAAATGCTTTAGATTAGTGGAAGACTATTTTAGGTAGCACTACTCAATCGATGACTTTGACATGAGATGATTTTCTAAGGGAGTTTGCAAATAAATACACACTAACAGTATACTTAGATGAGAAGAAGATTACAACAAAATGATATGACAATGACAGATTATGAGGTATAATTTGTTAAACTCTCAAGATATGTCTCAAAGTATTTAGCTACAAAGGAATTGAAGTGTCAAAAATTTGGGAGTGGACTGAGGTTAAAAATTTAAGATCGATTAACAGTTAAGCCAACTAATTATACTGCATTATTAGTAACAACTATTCGAGCTGAGGAGGTGATCAAGAGAAGAATGCAATTGAGGCAAAAGGGAAGAAAAGTTATGCAGGGTGGAGTGGAGAACCAAATAGAACAATAAAAAGAAATGGTTTCACATCATTTAGGGGATTAGGATTTCAAGGAGTTACTGGTAATCAAAGAGGCAGAAAACAAAGTCATCTTGGTAGATTAGTATCAATGACATCGAGTAGAGGTGACTATGATAGTTTTAAAGGCTCAAAGGGTAGGAAAGGACCTGTGGGCATAATGGGTAGAGTGTAGCTTTAATTTGTACTAATTGTGGAAGAACTCATTTCAGGCTTACTTGCTATACTTGTAGACAACCATGCCACATGAGTTGAGATTGTCCAACGACAAGTTTGATTAGAGGGGAATCTCAAGTAGTTGGGTAGAGCAGTGTTGGGGAGAATGTTCATGACACAAGCAGAAGGTGAGGTAGAGGTAGAAGAGGACATGGTGGAACAACTTCAATTTTTAGTAGTGGACATGCAACCCATATTCAACCACGACCTAGAGTTTATGCTATCACTTGTCAAGAGGCTCCAACAACTCCAAAAGTTGTTACTGGTACAATTTTGATTTGCGATTTAGATGCTTATGTTTTTATAGACCTAAGATCCAAACATTCATTTTTGTCTTTAGAATTTGCATCACAGGTGCATGCTGTAGTCGAATTCTTAGAATATGATTTATGTGTTTTGATGCCTGTTGGAGGTAGTGTGATTGTAAAGAAAGTATGTAGAACTTACCCAATGCTAATGTGTGGTGTTGTATTACCTGCGGATATGATATTGATGAATTTTAAGAAATTTGATGTTATTTTGGGAATGAACTAGTCAACAAAATATCATGCAGATTTAGATTGTCATACTAAAGAATTAACGATCATATCTTCAGTGCAATTAAGAGTTATATTTTTTGGGGAGCGTAAAATTATTCTAACTTATTTAATGACAGTTATTCAGGCTTTTCATCTAATCAAAAAAGATTGTGATGCATTTCTAGCAAATGTGGTCGACACTAGCTTTCCTAGTTTAGGTTTGGCAGATATTCCTATAGTGAGAGAATTTTCAGAAGTATTTCTTGATGACTTGTTGGGTTTGCCACCATATAAAGAAGTTGATTTTAATATTGAGACCTTGCTAGGAGTGGCTCCTATTTCTATTGCACCATCGAATGACAGTAGTGGAACTGCAAAAATTAAAGAAACAATTAGAAGAGCTATTGCAAAAAGATTTCATTCGATTTAGTACATTTCCTTGGGGGTACTAGTGTTATTTGTAAAGAAAAAGGATGGGAGCATACGATTGTGTATTGATTATTAGCAATTGAATCAAGTAATAATAAAGAATAAATATCCCTTATTGAGAATTGACGATTTGCTTAATCAACTTCGAGGTGCAACGATATTTTCAAAAATTGATTTAAGATCTGAGTATATTTCTGTTGCTGTTCATGATCATATCTGTATATGCCTTATGTGCATAATGGTATCAGAGCCTAGTTGTTCATCTTTTTGGGGGGTGAATATGTATGTATAAGTACTCGGCCAAAGGTTATCTTTCCATCATGTCAAATCCTATTGTTAATACAAATATTCCTTCCACTTCTTCCTCTACTTCTAATGAACCTCTTGAGCCCACTCCGTCTTTCAGAACCAATCCTACTGTCCCCTTAATAGTTACTATACCTCCACCTGTAACCTTTAAACGTTCTCACTCATCAAAAATAGATTACCTTTATGAATTTAGCTATATTCCAGATGATAAAAAGATCTAAGAAACCAATTTACCCTTCTTAAACCCTTATGATGCCTTCCAAAGAAACAAACCCAGCTTAACTAGAACCATTCGTTCACTTATAAAGCCCACTACCAAAACTGTGAAGGAATATGTCCAAGCATCAAGCTTTGATCAATGTCTTGTTCAGGCCATTGGATTAGAGCAATTCATTAATTTGGAAATACCTCCTGAGTTTATTCAGCAATGGATAACTCAAGGGTATACTCACATGCACTTTGGTGCAATCAGACTTGCAGTTAGCTGCCATGGCAGAAAAGGCCTTCCAATCTTTGCTCGGATAGCCTTACTGGATAGAAGATACCTCCAGTACCAACATGCTATTATAGGAACTGTTGAGACTTCTCTTAATGCAAGAACAGTCATGTTCTGGTTTTATCCAAACTATAATATGGGCCTAAGAGATCCAAACATCTTACATACTCTTCAAGTCCAGATTCAGATAGTTGGAGCTCCTCAAGTAAATACAACAACAACTGCTACACTCTATTATCAAATGATTTATAGAATTCAGAATCACTCTATAGATCTATCTCTGCCGCATGATGATGAATCTCTGCTAATTCTAGCAGAAACAAAGTCCCGACTTGCATCCACATCCCTAGACAAATCTCTAGGGAAGGATTACTTAAGCTTTTACCAGAAGTTTGGGTCACAAGTTATGAGAAGATGCATCAACAAGAACCAGTACAGTCGACAGAACCGGTGTACTATAGGCGAGCAAATGAAACCATTGAGACAAGATTTGAAAGAACTGTGCTCCCTCTAGGGGATGGAGCTCTGTTCACAACACAGATGATGACGCCTTATAAGCTAGAGCCCAAGATGCCAATTGTGTATTTTGAGACAGATGGGCAGCCAATATATCCCTTTAAGAGGGATGGTCATTGTTTCTGGGGAGATTGTGACGGTGATGATTGTTACTATGATTGGGTTGAAGATGAGGAGGAGCAGGAAAAAAGGAAGATTAAGAACAAAGGATGTTCAGAAAAGGAAATGAGGAGAAGGTATGAAGATAAAGATCCTTTTATTGGATTGTTGAGAGAACCATCAGAGAAATTTGACTATTTAGTCAAGTATGACCCTAGTCCGATTAAAAACAATTTTGCTCCTTGTCAGAAGACTAAACCAAGCCAAACACCTTTCCCTAAACAACCTCCTCTACCTTGTTATAAACAGTCATTCAAACAATCTACAAAGAAAAACCCTTGAGCCTGTCACCACCTTCATTACCACAAATATGCATGTATCAACAACTTTCACCTTCATTCTCGGATGAGGATTTTCCCCCTCTCCAAGAGCAGACTAATTTAAACACACAAGTAAGGAGCATGCCTTTCATTAGAACTCCTACAGGAGATGATCCGGAAGGACAACCTTTAAAAACCTCTTCCGGTGAAGCAGTGTTAAATTAGCAATCTACAAATGCTCTTGCTCAAAACAGGATTCTGTGAAATAAAAAATCCAAAATGGATAAAGTTTTTGTTCAAGTTCAAAAGGTTGAAGATCCACTGACAGAAATTCAGAAGGATATGTATGAGCTGATGATCAGCTTGCAAGCTCAAACGGAAGCCAAACACAAGGAGATAATGGGGATGATTAATCAAAAGGCACAGTTGGAGGAAATAAGGAGAAAATCTGCGAAGATACAAAGATTGAAGGACCAGATACAGAGGATTGAAGCAAAAGATTGAAGGACCAGATACAGAGGATTGAAGCAGATTTACAACATGCCCAAACAACAAAATACCTTCTTACACTGACCTTTTTGATATACCCTTACCACCTCTACATCCAAACAAATCTCCTGTGTTGAAAATTCCTTCACTTGAGGAATAAGAATATATGGGGTTATCTGTAGACCTTTTTCACAAAAAACTCAGAGCTGGGAAATTTCCAGAAACCTCAGACACTTCCATGAATACCACAAAATCATCTGAATCAGTTCAAAAACCTGAACCAAAACCAAGAGAACCACCAACCTCTAGTATGATAAACCCATTGGTATCATACTTAGACAAAGCCACAACATCTATGCCAAGTTTCAACATGGCAGTTGCTAATTCTTCTCCATCTAGTTCTGAAACCTCTTTTTATGAGACCTTTGAATCCTCTGTAACAGATAGCTCGGATGATGAGCTAGTTCCTAACCAGTTCATGGCAGATTTGCTATACACTGTGGATCCTCCATAAGAGATGGATGAAACTGATCCTCATGCAGTTCCCCGAGAAGAAAGAGTTAGTTCCTCTAATAGAGGACCATGGTTCAATTTGGATGTTGTGACGCCAGCGTCTTATAGAGACAAGTTCCAAGAGTTTCGAGCTTGGCTTGATACTCAGATGAAGAAACCAAGAGCACAAGTTCGTCAGGTTTTAGAAGAATATACTTCTAGGATGATAGGAAGGATGCAAGACTGGTATTCGGCTTTAGACGAATATTCCAGCCTTCGTCGTCTTTAATCCCCTGGTCCAGCAGAATTTTTGGGAACTTTGTATGCAAAATTTGTGGGAAAACTACAAGAGGCGTCTGACATCACCAGGAGAGAGTTTTTTTTAATATGAAATGTTGTTTCCTCCTTAAAAAAGATTTGGATGTTCATTATCAAAGGATGTCCAAAAAGTTTTACCAGCTTCATGGTTGCGCTAGTCCAGATCTAAAGGAGACATTTATCACATCTCTTTCTGAGATTCTTACTAATGTCATGCATCAGATAATGAGATAGAAAGATCGGTCTATTAATGATTATACGTTCAGAGAAGTCTATCAATTAATGATGCAGGAATTAGAGAAGCTATGTAATGAGCAAAAGGTCATTACTCAGATGATGGACAGATAGATGCAACCATCACTGAGAAAGTCTTGCAGGAGCTCTGATCTTAAAATTAAATGTCCAAAAGATGATAGGTTGACTTATGATTGTAAGCCAAAGAAGAAAAAACACTTCTTCAGGGTAAAGTCTTCCAGCCCTCAACGAGCAGAAAGGAGAAAGAAGAAATGGCGTTTCTTCCGAAGGAAAAAATACAGGGGGCATAAGAAATCAACGAGGTGCTTTCTGTGTGGACAAAAATGACATTTTTTAAAGAATTGACCTAATAAGAAGCAACAAGCTTCCAAGATTATTCAACAGATTCAGATTTCCACAACAATAGATCTTGATGATACAGATGTGGAATCTTTATTTTCCATTGAAAAAGAGGTCTTTCCAGATACTGTGTTTGCAATACAGGAATCCTTTTCGGATGAAGAAGAAGATTACACAGTACCTTACTCATGTCATTCTATGACTCCTGTTATGTTGAAGAAAATCCTATTAAACTCCCAGTTTTGGATTTTTCTTTGGATTCTTTAGAGGAAGCTCATCCAGTTCCTCTGGCCTATGTTCAAATCTTTCCATAAAAATATGTCAAGTCTATCAAGGCTGTAGCATTTATTGATACAGAAACATATCTCTCAATGATCAATCCAAAAGTCTTGCCAACCCATTATTGGAAGCCTTATAAAAGATATTTTCTTGCTGCAAATGGGGTCATTTTCCATACTAGTTTGATTACAAGAAAGCCTATTACAGTCCAGTTCTTTCCAGCTGTCAAGTCCATTATCAATTTTTGGGCTCTTCTCTTCCTAATAAGGATGTTGTTATTGGATTTGATTTTTATTGGACACTAGCAAAGCTCAGAATTCTTCCAACTGCACTAAAGCATAAAGGTTATTTTCAACCTTTTATTAAAGTCTCCTCCCTCTTCCAAATGGATTCAATTCTGACCCAATATCCAACAGGTTTTGTTTCTATCATTCAAGACTTAGAAGCCCATTGCTGTGCAAACAGTCACACAAAGTTCCTTCTAAAAAATCCAAACCCATTGTGGAAAAACCCTGATTTTTTTATTATCCTTCCTTTCAAACTAAATGAAGATATCAATCCTACCAAAGCAACCCATCCAAGAATGACACCTGATGATCTAGCCTTGGCCTACAAAGAATGTTCTGAGCTTTTATCCCAAGGGCTTATTGAGCCAACAAATTCAAATTGGGCCTGCAGGCCTTCTATGTCAATAAAAGATTCGAACAGGCTAGGGGTAAAAAGTGACTTGTCACAGATTACCAACCTCTAAATCATTTTCTAAAAGATGACAAGTTTTCATTGCCAAAAATATCTTCACTGTTTGTTCACATGTCGCAGGGAAATATTTTTTCAAAATTTGATCTTAAAGCAAGTTTCTGGCAACTTGGCATTAAAGAAGAAGACAGAGCAAAGACTGCTTTTTGCATTCCCAATCGACATTACCAGTGGACTGTTATGCCTTTCGGCCTTAAGGTGGCACCATCTCTTTTTCAAAAGTCAATGATCTGGATATATGAGTCGCTCCTTCATAGTGCACTTATCTATATCGATGACGTGTTGCTCTTTTCAGTGGATATGAAGTCACACCAAAAATTACTCAGGCAGTTCATCGATATTAGAAAAAGATTCGGAGTCATGCTTTCTCAGTCCAAGATGCATGTGGCAAAAACAGAAATTGAATTCTTGGGCATGAACTTTGCAGATGGACAATACAGGCCGAGACCCCACATTGGAGCAGAATTATTGAAATTTCCAGATGATCATTTTACTCAAAAGCAGATGCAACAATTCCTGGGAATCACCAATTATTTGAGAGATTTGGTTCCCCATTACAGAAAAATTGCTCATCCTCTTCAACTTTATCTAAAGAAAAATTCTCCACCATGGACAGTAGAGCAAACACAAGCTTTCAAAACTTTTAAAAAGATAATGCAAGAATTGCCACATCTTCAGATTGCCTCAACAGGGAAAAAGATTTTGCAAACAGATGCAAGTAACAGCTATTAGGGGGCTATACTGCTAGAAGAAAAAGACAACAAAAGGTGTATTTGTGCGTATGCCAGTGGAGCTTTCAAACTAGCTGAAGAGCACTACCATTCCACCTTTAAAGAAATTCCGGCAGTACAAAATGGAATAAAGAAGTTTGAATTCCATCTAATCGGACATTACTTTCTAGTCTTTATGGACTGTTCCTCCTTTCCATAAATGCTTGAAAGGAAAAACTGTTCCTAATCCTCAGTTACTTCGTTAGAAAGAATTGTTTAGCAAGTACAGTTTCAAAGTTTAACATATAAAAGAGGATGTAAACTTGGTTTTAGACTTACTTTCAGGGCCACATACAATTTCTCTTATAGCCAAGAATCATAGTATTCCTCTTTTTATGATGACAACTTCCTCAACCTCATCAGATGTCTCTACTCCAGTTTCCTCTCCTTCATCCGTCCAAGGACCCAGTTTTGCTCCAAGCTCAAGTCCTTTGTCAGACTGCCATGGAACAACTGTTTGTCTATCAGGCCGCTCTCTTAAGATCATATGGTCCTATCTTCATGTATATTTTAGGGATTCATCCCTTTTATCTATTTTTGAAAACATAGACTTTTCTGGACTATTTTGCAATCATCAGTGGTGGATGGAGATGACCTAAGGAATTTCTTATATTCCTATGGTATTTTTGTCACCTATATACCATTGACATTGAAGTACGTGCTTATCATTTGTGGTCTTATCTTATGGATATCAAGCAGAAGAAAAGGTACAATCCATATATGATCACATTTATGGAATGGTTCCAGCCTATGGAAAGATGGATAAGTTCTTTGAAATCTAGATATCAGGATTGTGAACCCCAAACTGGTCTGAACAAAAGGATCATCTATACTATACACCAACCTTGTTTTATGGGACCATCAGACAATACTCCTCATATCATGACTCACATTCATCTTTATGGAGAGCTTCAATACTCCATGTGGAGTGATGCAGTAGAACATTTTGAAGAATTTCAGGAGTTTCAAAGGTATATGTGTGGAGAAAACAAAATAGTTCCTAAAGAAATATGACCTTTTGCATTTCAAGAGGCTCCTTGAGACACTCTCCCATCTCAATACTATCAGAGCCTTAAGATCTCTAGTGAGCAATGGTGAAAACTTTCATATTATGGAGGACTCATTGATGATACAATTGGAAACAAATATGATCCACCAGGGTATTCATAAGATCCATATGACTACTCTCTCCAATGGAAAGAAGAAAGCATAAAAGATCAGGTGGTGCAGAGGCACTTTGAAGAAGACTATGACAACATGAATCTCTCACCATCCCATGAGCCCATCATAAAGTAAAAGGACGATATGTCTTGCATGTGGTGCATCCTTCTGTTTGTAATTATAAGTGACTTTACTTTAGCCAAAGTCACTTTAATGTGTGAGTGTGATTGTAAGATAGTGGGATAACTTTTATGAGTGGGTGTGCTTTTGTTAATGGGTTTGCTTTGCCAGCTCGGATAAGATTCCTTCTTTATCATTTCTTCCTCCTATATAAGGGGAGGAACTTCTTTGTATTAAGAAAGTTGTGAAAGAAATAAAAATTCCCACTTTTTTCAAAACATGAGTTTCTAATTCTCTCTTAATCTAAGGCCAGTATAAACACAACTATTCATCTCCCCATCTCCATGAACAACAACAAAAAGAACTTCTTTCGGTGAGCATTGGAGTAGAATTTTGATTGTAGGCATTAATAACGACATCATACATCCTCACAAAGCCACCGTCCTTTTCTACCTTACTGCACTATTCTGACTAGCTCCACAATCCTCTTAGTATATGACTTATGGAAAAGATAACTATGAACGTCTCTTTTGATGGAAATGAGGAGATGAATAGTTCTATTTATACTGGCCTTAGGTTAAGAGAGAATTAAAAACTCATGTTTTGAAGAAAGTGAGAATTTTTATTTCTTTCATAACCTGCTTAATACAAAGAAGTTCCTCCCCTTATATAGGAGGAAGAAAGGATAAGAGGGAATCTTATTCGAGCTGGCAAAGCAAACCCATTAACAAAAGCACACCCACTCATAAAAGCTATCCCACTATCTTACAATCACACTCAGACAATAAAGTGACTTTGGATAAAGTAAAGTCACTTATAATTACAAACAAAAGGACACACCACATACAAGACATATCGTCCTTTTACTTTATGATGGGCTCAAGGGATGTAAGAGATTCATGTTGTCATACTCTTCTTCAAAGTGCCTCTGTGCCACCTGATCTTTTATGCTTTCTTCTTCCCATTGGAGAAAGTAGTCATATGGATCTTGTGAATACCCTGGTGGATCATATCTGTTTCCAGTTGTGTCATCAATGAGTCCTCCATAATATGAAAGTTTTCCCCATTGCTCACTAGAGATCTTAAGGCTCTAATTATATTGAGATGGGAGAGTATCCCACGGAGCCTCTTGAGATGCAGAAGACCATATTTCTTTAGGAACTATTTTGTTTTTCCCACATATGCCTTTGAAACTTCCGGAATTCTTCAAAATGTTTTACTGCATTACTCCACATGGAGTATTGAAACTCTCTATAAAGATGAATGTGAGCCATGATCTGAGGAGTATTGCCTGATGGTCCCATAAAACAAGGCTAACGTATAGTATAAATGATCCTTTTGTTCAGAGCAGTTTGGGGTTCACAATCCTGATATCTGGAATTTAAAGAACTTATCCATCTTTCCATGGGCTGAAACCATTCCATAAATGTATCATATATGGATTGTACCTTTTCTTCTGCTTGATATCCATAAGATAAGACCATAAATGATAAGGACGTACTTCAATGACAATGGTATATAGGTGACAAAAATACCATAAGAATATAAGAAATTCCTTAGGCTATCTCCATTCCCGACTGATGATTGCAGAATAGTCTAGAAAAGTGTATGTTTTCAAAAATGGATAAGAGGGATGAATCCCTAGAATATCCATGAAGATAGGACCATATGATCTTAAGAGGGCGGCCTGATAGACAAACAGTTATTCCATGACAATCTGGCAAATTTTTGTGTAGCTAACAGGTGTTTTAACTTCTGGAGGAAGACCTGTTTTGAGGAATGTTTCATCAAAAGGACTTGAGCATGGAGCAAAACTGGGTCCTTGGACGGATGAAGGAGAGGAAACTGGAGTAGAGACATCTGATGAGGTTGAGGAAGTTGCCATCATAAAAAGAGGAACACTATGATTCTTGACGAAGTAACTGAGGATTAGGAACAGTTTTTCCTTTGAATTCAAACTATTCGTGGAAAGGAGAAACAATCCATAAGGACTAGAAAGTGATATCTGATTAGATGAAATTCAAACTTTTTTATTCCATTTTTTACTGTCAGAATTTCTTTAAAGGTGGAATGGTAGTGCTCATCAGTTGGTTTGAAAGCTCCACTGGCATACACACAAATACACCTTTTGTTGTCTTTTTCTTCTAGCAGTATGTCCCCCCAATAGCTGTCACTTGCATCTGTTTGCAAAATCCTTTTCCCTGCTGAGGGAATCTGAAGAGGTGGTAATTCTTGTATTATATTTTTAAAAGTTTTGACAGCTTATGTTTGCTCTGCTCTAATAGTGGAGAATCTTTCTTTAGATAAAGTTGAAGAAGAGGACGAGCAATTTTTGTGTAATGGGAACAAAATCTCTCAAATAATTGGTGATTCTCAGGAATTATTGCGTCTGCTTTTGAGTAAAATGATCATCTGGGAATTTCAATAATTCTGCTCCAATGTGGAGTCTTGGCCTGTATTGTCCATCTGCAAAGTTTATGCCCAAGAATTCAATTTCTGTTTTTGCCACATGCATCTTGGACTGAGAAAGCATGACTCCGAATCTTTTTGTAATATTGACGAACTGTCTGAGTAATTTTTGGTGTGACTCCATATCCACTGAAAAGAGCAACACGTCATCGATATAAATAAGCGCACTATGAATGAGTGGCTCATATATCCGGATCATTGCCTTTCGAAAAAGAGTGCCACCTTAAGGCCAAAAGGCATAATTGTCCACTGGTACTGTCGATTGGGAATGCAAAAAGCAGTCTTTGCTCTGTCTTCTTCCTTATGCCAAGCTGCCAGAAACTTGCTTTAAGATCAAATTTTGAAAAAATCTTTCCCTGCGACATGTGAACAAACAGTGAAGATATTTTTGGCAATGAAAACTTGTCATCTTTTAGAAAATGATTTAGAGGTTGGTAATCTATGACAAGTCTCTTTTTACCCCTAGTCTGTTCGGATCTTTTATTTACATAGAAAGCCTGCAGCCCCAATCTGAATTTGTTGGCTCAATAAGCCCTTGGGATAAAAGAACATTCTTTGTAAGCCAAGGCTAGATCATCAGGTGTCATTCCTGGATGGGTTGCTTTGGTAGGATTGATATCTTCATTTAGTTTGAAAGGAAGGATAATAAAAAAATTAGGATTTTTTCACAATGGGTTTGGATTTTTTAGAAGGAACTCTGTGTGACTGTTTGCACAACAATGGACTTCTAAGTCTTTTGAATGATAGAAGCAAGACCTGTTGGATATTGAGTCAGAATTGAATCCATTTGGAAGAGGGAGGAGACTTTAGTAAAAGGCTGAAAATATTCTTTATACTTTAGACCAGTTGGAAGAATTTTGAGCTTTGCTAATCTCCAATAAAGATCAAATCCAATAACAACATCCTTATTAGGAATAGAAGAGCCCAAAAATTGATAATGGACTTGACAGCCTGGAAAGAACTGGACTGTAATGGGCTTTCTTGTAATCAAACTGGTATGGAAAATGGTCCCATTTTGCAGCAAAAAAATATCTTTTATAGCGCTTCCAATAATGGGTGGCAAGAGTTTTGGATTGATTATTAAGAGATATGTTCCTGTATCAATAAATGTTATAGCCTTGATAGGCTTAGCATATTTTTCTGGAAAGATTTGAACATAGGCCAGAGGAACTGGACGAGCTTCCTTTAAAGAATCTAAAGAAAAATCCAAAACTGGGAGTTTAATAGGATTTTCTTCAGTAAGGCCCATAACAGGAGTCATAGAATGACATGAATATGGTACTGTGTAATCTTCTTCTTCATCCGAAAAAGATTTATGTATTGCAAACACAGTAATCTGGAGAGGCCTCTTCTTCAATGAAAAATAATCATCAAGATCTTTTTGTGAAAATTTGAATCTGTTGAATCATCTTGGAAGCTTGTTTCTTCTTATTAGGACAATTCTTTGAAAAATGCCCTCTTTGTCCACACAGAAAGCACCTCGTTGATTTTTTATGCCCCTTGTATTTTTTCCTTCGGAAGAAACGTTATTTCTTCTTTCTCCTTTCTGCTCGTTGAGGGCTTGAAGACTTTACCCTAAAGAAGTGTTTTTTCTTCTTTGGCTTTCAATCACAAGTCAGCCTATCATCTTTTGGACATATAATTTTAAGATCAGACCTCCTGCAAGACTTTCTCAGTGATGTTTGCTTCTGTCTGTCCATCATCTGAGTAATGACCTTTTGCTCATTATATAGCTTCTCTAATCCCTGCATCATTAATTGGTAGACTTCTCCGAATGTATAATTATTAATATACCAATCTTTCTGTTTCATTATCTGATGCATGACATTAGTAAGAATCTCAGGAAGAGAGGTGATAAATGCCTCCTTTAGATTTGCACTAGCGCAGTCATGAAACTGGTAAAACTTTTTGGACATCCTTTAATTATGAACATCCAAATCTTTTTTAAGGAGGGAACAACATTTCATATTAAAAAACTCTCTCCTAGTGATGTCAGACGCCTCTTGTGGTTTCCCCACAAATTCTGCATATAAAGTTTTCAAAAATTCTGCTGGACCAAGGGATTGAAGAAGACGAAGTCTGAAATATTCGTCTAAAGCCGAATACCAGTCTTGCATCCTTCCTGTCATCCTAAAAGTATATTCTTCTAGAAACTGACGAACTTGTGCTCCTGGTTTTTTCATCTGAGTATCAAGCTAAGCTCGAAACTCTTGGAACTTGTCTCTATAAGAGGCTGGTGTCACAACATCGAAATTGAA
Source organism: Omphalea diandra (assembly GCA_949677035.1). Classification (NCBI taxonomy): domain Eukaryota; kingdom Viridiplantae; phylum Streptophyta; class Magnoliopsida; order Malpighiales; family Euphorbiaceae; genus Omphalea; species Omphalea diandra. Next base: position 20,487 of record CATIWR010214967.1, read on the forward strand.
CCATGGTCCTCCATTGGAGGAACTAACTCTTTCTTTTCGGGGAACCGCATGAGGATCAGTTTCATCCATCTCTTCCGGAGGATTCATAGTGTATGGCGGATCTGCTATGAACTGGTTAGGAACTAGCTCATCATCCGAGCTATCTGTTAAAGAGGATTCGAAGGTCTCATAAGAAGAGGTTTCTGAACTAGATGAAGAATTAGCAACTGCCATGTTGAAACTTGGCATAGATGCTGTGGCTTTGTCTAAGTATGATACCAATGGATTTATCATACTAGAGACTGATGGTTCTCTTGATTTTGGTTTAGGTTTTTGGACTGATTCAGATGATTTTGTGGTATTCATGGAAGTGTCTGAGGTTTCTGAAAATTTTCCAAATCTGAGTTTTTTGTGAAAAAGGTCTATAGATAACCCCATATATTCTTGTTCCTCAAGTGAGGGAATTTTCAACACAGAAGATTTGTTTGGATGTAAAGGTGGTAAAGGTATATCAAAAGGGTTAGTGTAAGAAGGTCTTTTGGCTGTTTGGGCATGTTGTAAATTTGCTTCAATCCTCTGTATCTGATTCTTCAATCTTTGTATCTCCACAGATTTTTTCCTTATTTCCTCCAACTGTGCCTTTTTATCAATCATCCCCATTATCTCCTTATGTTTGGCTTCCATTTGAGCTTGCAACTTGATCATCAGCTCATACATATCCTTCTGAGTTTCAGTCAGTCGATCTTCAACCTTTTGAACTTGAACAGAAACTTTATCCATTTTGGATTCTATATTTCGCAGAATCCTGTTTTGAGCAAGAGCATTTGTGGATTGCCAATTTAACACTACTTCATCGGAGAAGGTTTTTAAAGGTTGTCCTTTTGGATCAACTCCTATGGAGCATTTGTAGATTGCCAATTTAACGCTGCTTCATCGGAGGAGGTTTTTAAAAGCTGTCCTTTTGGATCAACTACTGTGGGAGTTCTAATGAAAGGCATGCTCCTTACTTGTGTGTTTAGATTAGTCTGCTCTTGGAGAGAGGGGAGGGGGGGGGCGGGGAATCCTCATCCGAGAATGAAGGTGAGGGTTGCTGATATATGCATATTTGTGATAATGAAGGTGGTGAATGACTCAAGAGTTTTTCTTTGTAGATTTGTTTGAGTGACTGTTTATAACAAGATAGAGGAGGTTGTTTAGGGAAAGGTGTTTGGCTTGGTTTAGTCTTCTGACAAAAAGCAAAATTGTGTTTAATCGGACTAGGGTTATACTTGACTAAATAGTCAAATTTCCCTGATGGTTCTCCCAACAATCCAACAGAAGGATCTCTATCTTCATACCTTCTCCTCATTTCCTTTTCTGAACATCCTCTGTTCTTAATCTTCCTTTTTTCCTGCTCCTCTTCATCTTCAACCCAATCATAGTAACAATCATCACAGTCACAATCTCCCCAGAAACAATGACCATCCCTCTTAAAGTGATATATCATCTGTCTCAAAATACACAATTGGCATCTTGGGCTCCGGCTTATAAGGCGTCATCATCATCTGTGTTGTGAACAGAGCTCCATCCCCCTAAAGGGAGCACAGTTCTTTCAAATCTTGTCTCAATGGTTCCATCTGCTTCCCTATAGTACACTGGTTCTGTTGACTGTATTGGTTCTTCTTGCTGATGCATCTTCTCATAACTTGTGACCTAAACTTCTGGTAAAAGTTTGAGTAATTCGTCCCTAGGGATGTGGATGCAAGTCGGGACTTTGTTTGTTTCTGCTAGAATTAGCAGAGATTCATCATCATGCGACAGAGATAGATTTATAGAGTGATTCTGAACTCTATAAATCATTTGATAGTAGAGTGTAGCAGCTGTTGCTTTATTTACTTGAGGAGCTCCAACTATCTGAATCTACACTTGAAGAGTATGTCGGATGTTTGGATCTCTTAGGGTCATATTATAGTTTGGATAAAAAGTGAACATGACCATTCCTGCATTGAGAGAAGTTTCAACAGTACATATAACAGTATGCTGGTACTAGAGGTATCTTCTATCCAGTAAGGCTATCCGAGCAAAGACTGAAAGACCTTTTCTGCCATGGTAACTAACTGTAAGTCTGATTGCACCAAAGTGCATGTGAGTATACCCTTGAGTTATCCATTGCTGAATAAACTCATGAGGTATTTCCAGATTAATGAATTGCTCTAATCTAGTGGCCTGAACATGACACTAATCAAAGCTTGATGCTTGGACATATTCCTTCACAGTTTTGGCAGTGGGCTTTATGAGTGAATGAATGGTTCTAATTAAGCTGGGTTTGTTTCTTTGGAAGACATCATAAGGGTTTAAGAAGGGTAAAGTGGTTTCTTGGATCTTTTTATCATTTAGAATATAACTAAGTTCATAATAATCATTTCTCTTTAATAGACATATGTATATATATAAAATCATCATTAAATCATCAAAATTTATAATTATAATGTATAAAAATAGACAAATATTCTTAAAATAACTTCAGTCATTAGAATTTTCTAAAACTGGATTTCAGATTTTTCAACTTTCTCCTCCTCTCGTATCGCCACTGCCAATCACCGACAACTTTAAGTAAGTAAACTTCTCCTAATATCGCCATAATCGTCTCACAGACCAAAAACAGTCTCATATTGAAGCTCAGACACAATAATTTATAATAACTTATTTGGTTTCCTAAAAAGAAAAAAAAAAAAAAAGAAAATTGCGTCTTCTTCCAAGTCCGTCCCATTTGGTTTATTAAAAAGAAAAAATTAATTAGATGTTTGTAGTATTAAAACAACTTCGTATTTGAGAGCGTAGCAGTAGGGGATGCTGTGGTGGTGGTCGGCAGCCATGTTACTGCAATTAATTGGATAGTGATGAGTTAGGCATGGAAATCTCCCAAAATGAAGGTATATATTGAAATTAAGGTGTTTGAGTTATACACATAAAAAGGTAGTTTTAAAATTTAAGAATTTTAAAATTCAATTTGTTCATTTTTTTCATTCTTAATTGACAAAAATAATGTTAAAAATAGGTGAAATGATGTTTTAATAAGCAAACGATAGAGATATTGCAATATACTATATAAAATTAAAAAATTATTTAATAAAATATAAAAAACTCAAAAAATAGTACCAGTAATTAACCCTTTTACAAATAGTTCATTCAATTCTAGAGAAAAACAGAAATTTGACGAAATAACTAGTTATTCGTTATCTTTTTTCTTATTGGTGTGATAAAGGAATTTTAGCCTTCATACAACGTATATTCTTTCTTCGATCATTTTAAGTAAATTAATCTGCACTGAATTTAATGAATTTATGAGTCACTTAACTATCTTTCTTTGATCATTTTAAGTAAATTAATCTGCACTGAATTTAATGAATTTATGAGTCACTTAACTAATTGAAACTCTAGGCAATAAAATAATAACACTCTTTATTGTTATCTATTTTAGTCAACATGAAATAAATAATGTAAGTCATCTTTTTTTATTTTTCTTCTGTATCTCTTTTATTATCCTTCCATCCAAATTTATTCTAAATTTAACCATAAAATGAGAATATTTTCACAAGTATTATAGAAATTAATCTCCAAATTCGTTTAAAATTTTAAAGTAATTAGACATCCTTTTACATGTTTTCTTTACTTTATTAACTTTTAATTCTGTTCATTTAAAATTCTTAAGTGATATATGAAGTATTTGAATATATTCTTGAAGAAAAAAAAAAGGGAATTTATCATCTTTGTGATGGTATTGTTCCTCTTTACTTTTGCTTCACTCTTGCAGAGCTCAAATCAATGCTAATTTAAACAAAATGAATTAAAATTATGCTAAATAGTTATTATTATTATAAAGGTAAAACAATTTTTTTATTATTATATGTACATATATAAGCATCTTGTTATTTTTGTAATAATTTTCTTTAATAAAAAAAACTCTAACTTCTTTTTGAATTCTCTGTTATTTGTTATTATAGTATGAGTCTCCATTACACTTCGGCTTTTGTTAATCTCATTTATGATTGTTGTGGTATCATAGTCAAGTTTTTGTCTACAATGATGGGTTTGGAACCGGGCTCATTACGAAGTGTCGCATCAAACCATAACCTTAGTTTTACTTGTTGGAAAAAGGACACGAAGGTAACCGAACTCCATAAACCACATAGGATCGTTATAGGCTAAATTGTATCCGTCATCTCTAACTTAAGAGATAGTTTTACTGTTGTTCATGTACTTTGATTTGCAATGAAAAAATACATCAATTATTATTTTATCTCAGTAGTTGTCTCTAACACATTTTTTCGGTTTTTAATTTGTTGGAAATCCTACTTAACTTCTGTTTAACGTTATTTTTAATATAACTAGGGTGTAAAAAATCAATCTATTAATCATCTATGAAGTTTTAGTGCTCAAAACATACGAAATTGAATTTAGGCTTCATTTATTTTATAAATTTTTTTTTTACAATTTTATTATTTGATACATTTCAAAAAAATTAATTAATAAATTTTTTTAATAAAAAGAAAATTAAATAAAAACAAAAAAATTGACAAATTTATTTAAATAAAAATAAATTGCATATATATATATATATATATATATATATATATATATATATATATATTATTAAAGGTCATTTTTTATTATTAACATTCATCATTGGTTATTGTAATAACGTGAAATAAAAGCCAGGTAAGATTTTTGACAAAGGTAAAGACCATAAAAATATATCAGAGACAATTGTTAAGGTGAAATACTAATTAATATATTTTTTAATTGCAAATCAAAATATAGAAATAACATGAAACTACCTCCTAAATTTACGAATGACGGGTGCAACTATGCACTGCTTCGTTTCTTTTGTCTCTCACAAATTGATTGTAGACTATAATATATAATGCCAATTAGTCGTTTCGATTGATGCCCTTAGATTTATTTGTAATGTCCTCAAAATTAATCATACCATAGTGCTTAATTGAAAAAATTAAACATAATAGAAGGAAAACTATTTTTTTTTAAAAAAAGTATTTTATAGTTTTATATTTTCACGTTTTAGTGTTTTTAAAAATTTTTATGATTACTTGATGTTTGAGATTATATTCAGTTAGTATTTTTAGGTACATCATCAAAAAATTTTCATTTTGGCATTTTATTTTTTAAAAAATATCTAATTTAGTTTAAATTTTCATACAAAATTAAAAAAATTTATTTTAGAATATAGTTAAAAAAATTAAAAATAAAATTTAAACAAAGTAAAAAATTTAATAGAATCCAGATTTAAAAAATCCAAATAAAAAGAGTTTTAAAAACAAATTTATCCAAATTCAATTTTAGAAATTAAACTTAGTATACCTGTTTTCTTATTCTCCTTTCGTGTTTCTCCTCCATACCCTTACCCATACCCATTGTTCTTTCTCTCATTACCATCACTTTATTCAATTTTAAAATGATGTCGATTCAATCTTTATTATATGTCAAAATCCTCTTTTCTTCAACTCCAACGAGAGCTTAAACATTGACATAATTGACAAAAAGGTTTTGTGTTATTGTTGGAATAATCAACAAAATCGACAACAACTTTGGAACATAACCTCAAAGCTTAGACTATCACAAAAAATCCCACAAGTCCACTTTTCATACAAATAATAATAGCCAATTGGGTATGGTAATAATTGATTTTTTCATACAAAGTGACAAAACTTAAAAACGTATGAATAATAATGCTCAAAAAAATGTATGAATGATATAAAGTCTTATTTTCCATCTTTTTCTACTACTGTGGTGATAATTTGAGGAGATTAAAAAAAGATAGAATTATCTCAATAATTTGGTGTATGTGGGAGTGGCCGCTATTGAGTAGAAATAAAAATCTGAATCAAGAGTCAACTTAATCAATTTGATTCGGTTTAAATATAATTTCAGTTTAATTTATTTTTTTAAAAAAATTTTACTTAATTCAGTTTGGTTTAATTTTTATATACAAAAATTTGATTGAATTGAATCAAATAGAATTTATTTAAAATTAAATCAAAATAAATTGAGTTTATATTAAATCAAAGCAAGATATTGAGTCCTATTTAAAATTTGTTATTTATATAAAAAATATATAAAAATTATTAAAGTATATTATTTATATTAAAATATTTTAAAATATATCATAAGAATTATTATTTATATTAAAATTATTTTAAATTTTATTTTTTTAAAAAAATTCGATTTAAACCAAACTGAAATTAAATCTAACTATATCCATTTGATTTATAAATTTTTTTTACTTTAATTCGATTTATATTTTTTAAAAATTTAATTTAAATTTTTATTGATTTAGTTTAGTTTGATTCAAGCCGAATGTCCATTCCTAAGTAATGTCTCATTAAGTTGTTAATGAATTAATAAATATTGACTTAAAATGAGAATATGTAAAAGAATGAGCGTGAGCCTCAAATCTTATCTATATATATATATATATATATATAAATTTATATGGTAATAAAGTGCTATTGTCTAAAGTTTATTTATTTATTTATTTATTTTTTGAAGGTCTAGAGTTTAAATTTGTTGAAAGGTTGTGAGACAGTTATTTGAGTAAATACATTTATTTGAATTCATATGAAGAGAGAGCATACAGAATGAAATCTAGGAATTCTAGCGCATCAATCTACTACTACTGCTAATAATGTTGTTTTGGAATTAGTTTTGTTGATTATGAAAATTATGAGTTAATTGAGTTTGAGATTTGTAAAATGTGAAATTGGACATTGGCGCCTGTAAAAAGAGGAGAAGAAAGTGGGAAATAGAAGAGAAAGCTCGTACCAGAATACTAAGAAAGACTCCTAATAGTAAAGCGTGTCTGCTGTTCTGGTGCTGCTGTAATGGACGATTGTTATGATTTTTAATTGGGTTTCCTTGTACAATTAATGAATTTATTATGAAAATTGTCTCCAATCCCTCTGTTGAATTATTGCATATGTCGGCTATACACTTGCATTTAGAATCTTTAATTGCTTAGGTTGAGAGGCTTTTGAAACTTCAATTGTTTTTATTTATATTTTTTTAATAGCTGATGACTTTTCTTGTACTACATGCATTCTTTCTTTTTTTTTTTTCCAGTTTTTTAATAAATTTTATTAATTTTATCACTTATTATTGGATATTTTTATTTAAAATTATTGTTTTCTTTTCTCTTTTTACAGTTTTGTTCTTGTTGATAAAAATTTTGTGATTTGAGATTTTGGTGTTTAAGTGTTTAGCGATGATATATTTTCGACTATGGACACGAGAAAATGATATTTTTTAAAAATATAAGAAACAAAATATGAAGAAATGTCAAAATATAAAAATATATTTATAAATATTTTTGTTACACATATTGAATGGTTTGGACTATCTTATAATAATAACAAATTATGGTCAGCCTGGAATTTAAAATGCCTGGTTGTTTCTTGCTTGGGTATGATACGAAGTTGCTGACTTGCTCTTATTTGCATCTTTTAACGCTCAAAAACCCTTCACTGTATTTTTTTTAAAAAAAAACTGATGACATTTTTCTTGATGATGATGATGATGACATTGATAATGTTGGATCATTTTCTTTTGTCTTTTGGAGACTGGTTAGTACATGGTCCCGAAGATAGTTTGATTCGTGTTTGTCCCCTTTGAGCTTGTTTCCTTGTTATTTTCCATCAGAGGCTGAAAGGAATTCTTCTTCTCTATGTCATCACTAGTTGAGATGACATGAGAACAGGGAATCCATCTCCTGAGTTGACAGATGCATCACTTTGCAGTTGTTCAGTCCTCACCGCTTCGGATGCCAACTAGTAAGACAAGATGCATCACTTTCCTTGTTATTTTCCATCAGACAAATGTTAATCCCACCTAGTATTTGCCAATTGACTGGTTTTACAAAAAATGATGATATGAATACTCTTCAAAAGGGTTCTAACCCTTCTTTTGTTAATTTCAGTAATACATTTTGAGAATAAAAAGATTGATAAAATAGTAGAAGAGGAGTCATAGAATACTTTTATGGCATTTTCAGTTATATTAAAAAATGAAAAATAGAATCAGAGGAGTATTTCAGGATTTCAATATTTTTATTTGTTATATCGCATATAAAAAGAATAACGAGATATTTTAAGTTTTTGAAATTTCATTATTAAACTTTTGAACCAAATTAAGATATCAAACATGAAAATAGAATTGAAATCCTATTCTATTTCCATTTTTTAGTGCATCGAACATGTTTTTAGAGAGCATCAATATCCTCACTCCTTATAAATAGGTTATTATTTTGGTTACACTGAACCATTAGCCTTTTATTAAGATTGGTATGCAACAATGAAATGAGACCTAACAACCTTGAAAAATGCTGTTTTTTTTTTCTTTGAAGTGAGGAGTGTAGATTCAAACATGGATATATATTCAGGTTATGGGTGCACTTTGCTACACGATTATGCCCACATGTGCCTAGTGCTCTTAATTTAGATGACTTGCAAATAGATCTTTTAAATAATTTATGTAAACACTTCAATGTAGAATCAACATTGTACTGTTATTCCAGTTTATGGTCACATCAATTGCGAGCAGCTACAAAATTGGACAGTATTTTCCACCTGAGAAACAGGTTGCAGCGTACAGAGACTTTGAAGCACAGAATGATCAATTTCATGGTACTATTTTGCTGTTAAGCAGTCTAAATTTACAGCTTGTTTGGCTCAATATTTGAAAAAGAATAACTGTAGCTTGTTTGCTACTTGTGACTTGTGCTGCAGCTAGTTTGATCATAACCTCACATGCAGAATGAGAATGAGGGACTAAAAGAGATGAAAGCAACATTAAGAACAAGTGCCAGCTATTGAATATCATCTAGTCATTGATTCCAATTTCAATTTCACCATTCATATTGATAGCTATAATCTAATGATAATTTTAGAAACCAAAAACTTATGTTCTACTTCCAATTCAACTTAACTGGGCGTATAAAATACATATTACAAGAGATTTCCCAAATTTCAAACCTTGAAAGCTGTAATGAAGGCTACATAGCAAACTATACGGCAATGGAGGCCAACAGAAATACAGCTGTTAAACAGTAAATCCCCTTGCTGTTCCTTAGACAAATGATAATTCAATCAATCCAATTACTTGATCCCAAAAATGAGCCACCCACAGATTGAAAAAATCTTGACAAGGTTACCTGAAGAAGTCCAATTAGGAACAATAAGCTCAATATTATGTAAACAATAATGTTACAAAGAACAAAAACTACCTGGAAAAGAAAGCACACACCTTTACTTGGGCAAGCACATCTCTATCCAGAGAAGTAGCAAGGTTCCATACCTTCCGAACAAGGTGGAAGACATGAGCTTTAGTCCCATAATAATTGTCCAAAGGGAACATGATAAGTGCACAAAATAGCAATGCGATGGCCAAAAACACAACTAAAGTAGTATTCAACTTTCCTGCAACACATTTCTTGAAAAACAAAGCCAGGAATAACAAGACAGATAAACCATGGATGATAATCCCCTGCTGATCCTTGTCAGATATTGATTTTGACAATAATGCAACATTTACGACGAACAAAGATCCAACACAAATTGGCTCCTGCTAGAACATTAAACCAAAAGTTTCATGTATCTAACCATTTAAAAAAAAAAGTAACTAAAAGAAAGTTAGAAATCAAAGAATCCAAATACCTCTTTAGCGAAACGTTTCGGTGGATGTGAAGGAATTTTAGTTTCTGGGTTTTGGAGGATTGGTCGTTTCTTGGCCAATGGAGTCCTGAATTTGCAGAAAAGCTTGAGGAATTTGGATTTCAGAGTGGTGGGTGTATGCCTAGGAGTTGACTCTGTTTTGACATGGAGAAAGAAATAGTGAAGCTTGAGGAAGAGGGAGGATTTGAGGAATTTCCAAGTGGGATTAGTTTTTTTAACTTTGAATCTGAGATGGAATTTTTCAGCTCTGGCATTAATGCTCATCTTCCATTGCTTTGATGGTTGCATTGTTGTTGAAACTAGAAATCAAACACCCAGTTGCTGTTAAAGAAGGAGCACCATCGGTCATCTAAGATGTAAGTTGAGAGCTAATGGTTTTAGAGTTCTGTTAAAGTGAAGTGGCCACAAAAATAAAATAAAATCACTATAAACTGGTTGTATGATCTCATTTAGATAACCTTAGCATTGAACATACTGAATCACATAATCTGGTATTGGTCAGTTGATTATGTTTTTTTTTTCTTTTTTCCCCAAATTTTAATGTCACGGAATTATTTAGAAGAATCTAGTTTCATTTTTCAAAAATTTAACTAAACTTTTTATTAGAAATATTACAAACCAATTTGAGATATTTTAGGATTTTTAAAACTCAAATATTTCAAATACATTTTGGAAACAAATAAATTTAAAAATTAAGTATTGTTAGAATCATTTAGATAATTATCAAGTAATTATGGGCGAGATTGACGAAACAAAAATAAATAATTTTTTTTTTAGAAAAATAGAAGCAATAAATAATTCATAAGGTACTTTATAAATGTAATCTAAAAGTTTAGACTATTTTTTTTCATAAGACAATTACTTTGTGAAAATATCTTTTTTTGCTTCAATATTATAAAACAATGATTTTTTTTTAGATTTGAAATACAATAAAAATATTTATTTCTTTTAATTTATAAAATTAAAAATATTTGAACGATTAAATTTTCATTTATTTATTAATAAAAAATTTTACATAAAAATATTAAAAATTTAGCAGTCATCTCCAATAGGCAATAGCCACCATTGATTCTCAATAATTGTTATATGTATTCATGTAATTTATTCAAAAATTTTATTAAAAGTCAAAATAATAATTTTTTTCTTTAAAAATGATTTGACACCCTATTTTACAAAAAAAAAAAGAGTTTTAAATTTTCGAGCATCTTGCAATTACAATTTAATATATTATTTAAAATATATCTAAAAATATTAATAAAATAAAATATTTATATAAAATATGTGATTGAGTAACTAATATTTTTAAAAATAAATAAAAAGATGTTTAAGTCAATATGTAATCTAAAAACAGAACTCAAATAAAGTAGTTTGGGCTCTAAATAATTTGCAGAGTAAAAAGGAAGAAAGAAAATAAAGAATACATGCAGTTACCATTAGAACTATTTCTAACTTGGTTAATGGATCTGGTGCTGTGAATGTCCTCCTTGGCTCTTGCTAGTTGGGCTTCATTGGATCTTAATAGGACTTTGTGTTCCAATGTGAATTCTTTTTAAACTCCAGTGAGCTGGTGTGATGGTAGTTGAAAAGGACAATATTTTCAAAATCAGATAAAAGATGAAAGTTTTTAATTTGATCAATTTAATTAATTGATTAGTCTTATTTAATGGAGTAATTTTTTATCTTTTTAAAAACATATAAATAATGCTTAAAAATTAGAAAAAAAATATAATAGAATGAAGTAATGAATCTATTTTTGAAATTTCAATTTTGAATAAAATAGTATACTTTTAAAATTTTCACAAAATAACAGTTTTATATTAAATTGATTTGATTTAATTTTTGGTACTTTTAATTTTTCTCTACTTTTTTTATTTGGATAAATATCTTTTTTATAATTTTAATTCGATGGATTCAATTTTGAAAATACTGAAAAAAAAATTGATAATTAGAAGAAAAGTGACGGACGTGTTGCTCATCCAGCGGTTGTGTCAGCGACACAAATCGCTTTTGCCCTTGAAGGAACGAAGACGAGGTGAGCTGTTTCAGTGTGGTGACCTACCTTTCCCAATGACAAGTCCCTAATCGAGATGCTCATATGCGACTTTTAAGCTTGTGATTGGGAGAGGGTAAAATAAGAGG
>CATIWR010214986.1:0-59452 GCA_949677035.1 Omphalea diandra
ATATATATATATATATATATATATATATATATATATATATATAATTGTTGAATTGAATAAATGACAAACTTTTGTCATAAAAAAATAATTAAAATGTTTCAGCATTATATATGACAAGGAGGATTAAGTAGTATAATGTAAAAACACTAAAGGGTTAAAATATTTTATCTTTCTTTGAAACTACAACAATAATTGTCTACCATTGTTCAAGAGAATGGATCACTTGTATTATCAAGAATAATGATAGGTATAGTATCCATCACTCTATAGTGTCATCATACTTTAGAACGCTTCTAACAATATTTTTTTTAAATTAAATATAATTTTTTTTTCATTCTATTATTTATTTTCTGTATTTTTTTAGTTCAATTACATATTTTTTATTTTCTTTTTATTTCTAATTTTTTTCAAAAAGTTAAATGGAGATTTAATGGTAACTGTAATTATATTATATCACATTTAACTTTAACTTTTTACATACAAAATTTTTTTTGTTCTTCAATATAATTTCTTCATTTTATTTTTTTATAGAATTTTTTTTTATTTATATGTTCATTTTTGTGCATATTAAAATAAATTATATATCTAAAAAGGTTAAATTGCTCTAAACCCATGATATTTGTCATATTTAATTAAGTTATCATTCACTTTTTAAGATTATATTAAGTCATTTTTAACGTTTCCTATATTATACTAAAAAGTGTTTTGGAGCAAAAAAAGTTATTTTTCTGTTAGTCATAGAAAATCTAATTAAAAATGAGTTTTGTATTTTATTGAATTAATTATTCTGAACTTCCTAGTATTTGTTATATTGAACTAAGGCTCTCTTTTTTTTAAAAAAAATAATATACTAAGTCATCTCTCATATTTGTCTCGTCACACTAAAAAGTCATTATAGAGTTCATATGAATTTAATGAAATAACTTTTTAATGTAATTGAGTAAAATATTAATGATAATTTAATATAATATTGAAAAATGATAATTTAGTTAAATATAACAAATGTTAGATAGTCAAAGTATGTAACCCTAAAAAATATAAACATCACCTAGGAGCTATGCTATGGTTCACGTAGCTCGCCGTGGTCCCTATCTTCTTCTATTGTTAATTAGGTTTATGATTTTAGCAATATTATATTAGGGCAATTAAAGGAAATATATTATTTTTTATTATTTTGAGTCTATATTTATAAAAATATTATAAAAAATAATTTTTTAATAAATTTACTAAACACAATTTACATAAATTTGCTAATACTAATAAGGAAATGTATTCCACAAATATCAAAAACTCTTATTAAAAAAAGTAATTTAATAATGTTGAAAGAGAATACGTGTGAATAATTCCTTTGCTTTAGTGGTAAACAGTGGTGTCTGGACTTCATTGTGTTTGGGAAATCAAGTAGGGAGAAAAGAAAATAAAAAGGGTAAATAAATTTTATTTTCTTTTTTCATGTTTGGAGAAAAGAGAGTGAAAAGAAAATATTTTTATTTTTTTTGTTTGGAAAACAAAATATGGAAGAATAGAAAATTATTATTTCATATATTTCCTATTTTACCCTTAATTTAAGAAAACAATTGAATATATACTTATATTATATAATGATAAAAAAAGATAATTAGTTTATATTTTAATTGATTTTATATGAAATCAAAATTTATATAATGATAAATATAATGTTAATATTAAAAACAAAATCTAACATTAGGTTTTTATATTTGAAATGTTAAAATATATATTTATATATTCAATTATACATTTTAAATATTTTTGAAAAAACCAAATTAACTGAATTAAACCGAAATTATATTTCTATAAACCAAACTGAATCTATAAAAGTTCGGTTTGATTTTATTTTATTTTAATTAAATTATATGTATTTTAAATCTGATTCAATTCAAATTAGTTTGATTTATTAATTACTTTAATTAATTTGATTTTTTTAATTTTTTATCTAAAAAATCGAACCAAAAAATGAAAATCAAATTTTTTAAAATTATAACTAAACCAAACATATTTTATTAAAAGACTAAATCGAATCGAACTGAACCAACTTAGTTCGATGAATTTTTTCAGTTTGATCTGGTTTTTACTCACCCTTGCTATTCTACTTTCTTTCTTTTAATGGATAAAATTATAATTTCATAAAAGTTCCTCAAATCTCCCATATTTTCTCTCTATTTTGAAAAAAAAAATAAGAGTGAAAAATAAAAGATATTTTTCTTTTCATTCTTATTTTCCGTCCTTTTCCCAACAAGATAAAATAAGTTTTCTTCCTTTTTTTTTTCACTCACATTTTCCTTCCAATCTTATTTTCTTTCCTTCCAAACACTGCATAAATGCCCTTGTGGGTTTCTTCTTTGTGATATAAAAGAAAATTTGTGATAAACACCCCTCATTCCTCTCCACTCAAACCTGCATAAACAGAGTACCTTGGTTCTTTTTGGGATAAAAGAAAAAGGAATTCTGAATTCTAAAACTGAAACTTGGTCTATTGAAAATGGCGAATACGAGCACAAATCATGTAGCTATGTTTCCATGGTTTGCTTTTGGCCATTTCATACCTTACCTTCACCTTGCCAACAAGCTGGCTGCAAGAGGCTACAGGGTCTCTTTCATATTGCCCAGAGGAGCAGTGCCTAAGTTAACCAAATTCAACCAATTGTATCTAAACCTCATTCACTTTTTTCCTTTGGTCGTTCCTCATGTTGATGGCCTTCCTCCTGGTGCTGAAACTTGCTCTGATGTACCACTTTCGCTTAATAACAAACTTTGCACAGCAATGGACCAGACAAAAGACCAAATCAAAATCATTTTACATACCATCAAGCCAAATTTTGTGTTTTACGATTTTGCCTATTGGGTTTCTTCTTTAGGTCAAGAATTAGGCTTCAAGTCTATTTCATACAGCATAGTATCTGCTGCTCTCATGGCTCTCCGCCTAGTACCTAGTAAGAAGATGATTAAGGGCATGACAGTAGACGAGCTGATGCAGACGCCTCCTGGCTATCCCTCTTCTACAGTCGTACCTAGACGAGATGAAGCTACTAGAGCAAGATTTTTGGCGGAGGAGTTTGGCAGTGGGTTGTCGTTCTATGAGAGATTGACTACTGGTATAACGGAAAGCGACGCCTTTGCAATCAGTACGTGCTATGAAATTGAAGGTCCTTTCATTGACTACCTTGCACAACAATATTTGAAACCAGTGCTGCTAACAGGACATGTCCTACCTCGAAAACCTGAATTAAATCTTGACGAGAAATGGGATAAATGGCTATCTAAGTTTGAAGCAGGTTCTGTGGTGTATTGTGCGTTTGGAACCCAGGTCGTACTGGAAAAGAATCAATTTCAAGAATTAGTTTTGGGGTTCGAGTTATGTGGACACCCATTTCTTGCGGCTTTAGCACCACCAAGTGGATGCTCAACAATTGAAGAAGCATTACCGGAAGGGTTCCAGGAGAGGGTTCAAGGAAGAGGATGGGTGTATGGGGGATGGGTTCCACAGCCGCATATACTAGACCACCCATCTGTTGGGTGCTTTATGAGTCATTGTGGGTCTACTTCTATATGGGAGTCCCTGCTTAGTGATTGCCAGATAGTTCTTGTACCAGAACTGGCTGCACAAATTATAAACACTATGCATATGGTGGAAGAACTGAAAGTTGCAGTAGAAGTCAAAAAAGAAGAAAATGGATGGATTTCCAAGGAAAGAGTGAGTAAGGCTATTGAATCTGTAATGAGCAAAGACAGTGAAGTTGCAGTAACGGTGAAGAGCAATCATGATAGACTGAAGAAAGTCTTGTCTGCTGAAGAGACGCAAGAAACATATATTGAGACTTTTATCAAGAATCTACAAGATCTACTTTGATTTTATTCTGTATTTGGTTGAAATTTATTGAGATTGGTTATGTAATATGATTACAATAATAAAATTTAAATAAATTTAATATTTATTTTTATTAATTGATTAATTAATTAATTATATAAATAATAATTGAAATTTAAATTATTGTCAAATAAATAAAATAATAAAATAATATTCTCAAAATTTATAATTATGTATTGATTTAATTGTAATAAAAAATTATTTAATTGAATTATATTTTCAATAATATGATATAAATATTTATGATAAAGCGTAATTACTAATCAATTTTACTGTTGTTATTTATCAAACATTTCATCACAATTTATAATTCTAATATAATTAGATGGCTCATTTGCAACAATTTTTTCTTGTCATTTCATTTGCATTATAATTAGCATTTATTTACATGATCTATTTTTAATTTTTTAATCCACCTAGCACTTGCAGTCTCACAAATATATAAAAAATTGTGAATAATAACTCCCAAATAATCTTAATAAAAAAAGTACTTGCAATTCTTATAATCTTTAATTTTATTAATTAAAACAATTAAAATATCACAGTTCAACTCTGTGAGGATGACAAGTCAAAATGGATGAATCGATTACTTCTAATATTTAAAAAAGTGAAAAGAGAGGAGAAAATTCAACACAAGGATTCATAATTATTCGGCCAATTGTATCTACATTTGCTCCCTAATTAGGCATTTTACTATTTTTTATAGGTTAAAATATATAACTTATCCTTTTATGAGCTAAAAATGAACCTTAAACTCTCTTTTTATAAGAATGAAGAGAGATAAACCTACCTCTTGGTATTAAAGATATAATACTAACCTTTATCCCTTAATCAAGGATTAAATCTTAGTAAGTGGCTAAGTCTCTAAAATAGACACTAAAATAAAATTTAGTGCACAAGATTACTTCCAATGTGCATTCTCCATCATTCAATGCCTGTTGACTTTGACTACAATGTCTGTCGGACTAAAAACAATGCTCGTTGTTCATTTCTAGAAAGCTTGAATTTGGTGCTCTATTTTTCAAAATTTGCACAGTTGCCTTTCACGTCCGTTAAGCAATTCACAATGCCCGTTAGAAACTCCTTCAATACCTGTTGAGAATGGACAATACCCATTTTGAGTTTCATAAGCTTTAGCTTAGGCTTGGACACTTTTCTAACACTTGTTGAGAATATACAACGCCTTTTTCTAGGCTAGATCAATGCCCATTACAAAACTTCAATGCCCGTGATTAGGTCCAACATAGCTCAATCTAGAGCACTTCTCCAATGCTTGTTGCAAAGGGACAATACTCGTTGTGAGGTCTAAAAGATTTTGGCAATTTGCAACATCTAATCAATGTCTATTATTCATCATTCAATGGTCGTTTAATGGTCCAATGCCCATTGGGAGATGTTCAATGCCTGTTGATCTTGCACAATGCCCATTGAACTTGTTTTGGCCCTTTAATGTTCATCGGATCTTAGGGTCACACGTTCTCCAATCATTCTCCCCTTGACATTCATAATAATATCCCGCTTTAGCGTTCATCGAGTCTGTTCAAATAATCCAAAAACACTAAAGTATAACCATTAGAACTTTTCTTAGTTTTGTTATCATTTAAAACACATCATTCAAAGTAGAAGAGTGAGTCCAATGCCTTGGAGTCACATGTTCTCTAAGTATTCTCCCCTTAGCATTCATAACAACTACCCTTTTTTGAATGATGACCAAATTAAGATGCTTTGATACTAAAATACAAAACTTAAACATACAAAGGATGCCAAATGTTAAAAACATAAAACTACAAGAAGGATACGAAACAAAATACATACTAATCAAAGTATCCACACAAGGCTTGATGCCAATTCAATACAAGGTTTGATACTAATTCAAAATATCCACACAAGGCTTGATACCAAATATATCATATAAGATACCAAATGTTGGATGTTAAAAACATGGATGATACCAAGTGTTATGGTATGCAAATAAGTGATGCCAAACAAAATCCTCACCTTAAAAAAAAAAAAAATTTCTCCCCTTTACAAACATATAAAGATTCTTTTCCTAAAATCTAGACTAACTTTCTTAAATTAAAACAACCATGATGATACCAACATATAGATCAAACAAAGAATGAAAACTCCCTTATCTATATACTTTACAAATTCAGTTGACATAACTTAGGGTTACATGTTCTCTTCACAAATTGAGGAAAGCAAGAAAGGAAGGATAGTTACTAGAGGTTCCTAAAAAAATTTTAAACTAATACCATTGATAGTTCATAAAACAAACTCCCCCTCAGTAAACACATATTAAACAAAACAAAAGGAGGGATGAAGAGACAATACAATTAATGATACCATTTGATACCAATTGATGCTAATTGTTGGAATTCTCCAAAAATACAAATCTTTTTATTTTTTTTTAAAAAACTTCAGCTCCTCTTGAAATTCTTCAGCTCCAATCACCATTTGATTCTCCATTTTGAGCATGTGGTAAAAAGCTTCCAAACTTGCAAAATTAAACTTTCTTTGGTACCTATTTTCTTTTGGATCTAAAGGGGTTAACAGTATAAATATGCTCATCTTTCAACCTAACATAGTAAAAGTATGCTTTATGGCCATAATTTCCATAAAAAAAACATTGCCAAATGAATGTTTTCTTCAACTCTTATGTAAAGCAAGTGTTAGGTGGCTTCTTAATGGATTAATGCCTAAAACGTAAAAGGAACCCTTGATTCTTGATATGTCTAGTTCCATAAGTAAAGACATGATTTACTTTTGGCCTGTGAGAGTAAGGATGAGAGTAGCTATGATTATGCACTTGCGATTTAAATGAAGGTGAGGAAGTTTTAGCTTTGGTAGAAGCTCTCACAAACTTTGGCTTTGAAGTGGAAGGTTTGGAATGATCAAAGCCTAAGTTATGTCTATCTCTTAAAATCTTTTGAGAGCCTAAAATAAGATCAAGTTTTTCTTTTCCTTTTGTAAACGAGGCAAGTGAATCCTTCAAAGTTGAGATCCTTTTTTGAGACTCTCATTTTGAGAAGACAAAATTTCATAAAATTTCTTTTCATGGTTCAAAGCCTCATTTTGTTTTGTAATAGCTCAAAACTTTTATTTACTTCCACCAATTCAGTTTTCAAAATTTTGTTTCTTTCAAAACTTTTATCAAGATCATTGTTGGTGGATTTCAGGGCCTCAATAAGATTTTCAATGGTCAACATGTTTTTTAAATCTTGATCATCCTCATCTAAATCACTATCAAAAGAGCTAGAACATATCTATTTAAAGATCTCTCCTCTGAGGCCATGAGGCAGAGATTAGTTCTTTCTTTTCTCCCTATCCTTGACTCTTCTTCATCCTCACTTGGTTCAAATGCACTATAGTCATTCCAAGTGGCTTTCTTTTTCTTCTTCATGTTTTTCTTTTTAGCTCTAGCTTTAAGGCAATCTTCTTTTATGTGGCCAAACCTTTCACATCCATAGTAGTCAATCTACTCAAGCTTGCCTTTACCCTTCTTATTCAACATACTTCTGAATTTATTTGTCAAGAGGCCTATTTGCTTTTCATCTAGCTCTTCATCATCTGAACTATAACATTTAGAAGTAGCTTTGAGTGATATCCCAATCTTTTTCTTATTTACATCCTCAAATGTGGATAGAGCTTTTCTATTTAGGCTCATCTCATAGTCAATGAGATTTCCCAGCAGCTCATCAAGTGGTATGATCTTTAAATCCTTTGAACCTTTGAGAGACGTGACCTTACCAAGCCACTCCTTAGGTAGACACCTCATAACGTTCTTTACAAGTTCCTCATTAGTGAATGTCTTCCTAAGAGCCTTCCTTTCTTTAACAATATCAATGAGCTGATCATGCATTCTTGAGATTGTTTCAATAGTCTTCATAAGGAAGGTTTCATACTGAACAATAAGGGTCACCATCCTATTTTTCTTGACTTGATTTGTTCCCTCATGTGTGATCCTCAAGGCCTCCTAGATTTCTTTAGCAGAAGACTTCATGCTCACCTTATTGTACTCACTTCTGCTTAATACACAAAATAGCATATGGATGACCTTATCATTGTTAGCAACTTGTCTTTTTTCTTTATCAGACATTTCATCAATGTCATTTTCTATTTGAGTCCCATTAGCAAGTGTTTTCATTGGAGTGTATAAACCTTTCTCTACAATTCTCCATAACACAATGGATTCAGATATGAGAAAGTAATAAATTCTGCTTTTCCAATACTGGTAGTTTGTTCCATTGAAGAAGGGAGGTCTCACACTGACTGTCTTTTTGGTCCATGATCATTTTGGGCTGCCATGATTGTGTCCCTCTTGCATTTAAGCTTCAAAAGAGGTTAGACTCTAATATCAATTGATGTACCGAGTGGCAGACATGGCAACACAAGAGGGAGATGAATTGGGTTGTAAATAAAAACACAAACAACTAAAGTAGAGACAAAAAACACTTAAATCAATATAAGGATTTATAGTGGTTTGAAAACTTGCCTAAACCTTTCATTTTCTAGGTGAAGGAAGAACCTTTCCTTTTATAGGCTCAAGGACAACCTTTCTTTTGGTATTTTTCTAGACACAATACCAACCTTAACAACCACTAGTAAGGATAGATCCTAATAGTGTCAATGCCTCTCTAATCAGACAACAAAAACACTATTAGTGCTCAATAAAACATGCTCTTAAAAAGAGTAACAGAGTAATCTCACTCTACCAAAAATTAACCAACACCTAAAAAAAGTTTGCACAAAGACTTATTAAAATGTTTACAAGTTGTTCATAAAATTTCTTCAAACTTTTCTAACATTTCTAGTCTTAAAAAATGCTCTTGATATAGCTAAACTCCAAAACTAGCTATTAGAACAGTTGATGCTATGTCTGACAGCTTTTCATTAAGACTAGCCGTTAGAAGTGTCAACACCCATTATTCTTCATCAACCCTCGTTGAACTTGTAACAGTTACTTTCAACGCTTGCTCTCCATCATTCAACACCTGTTGGAGCAAGAACAATGCCCGTTCTTCATTTCCAAAAAGCTTGAACTTAGTGCTATATTTTTCCAACATCGCATAGTTGCTTTCCATACCTATTAAGTAATTTGCAATGCATATTAGAAACTTCTTCAAAGCTTGTTGGGAAGGTCTAATGCCCATTTTGAGTTTTAAAAGTTTTTAGCTTAGGCTTGGACACTTTTCTAACACTTGTTGCGAATATGCAATGTCTATTGCCAGACCAGATCAACATTTGTTGTGAAAGTTTAACGCTTGTGGTGAGGTCTAACATAGCTCAACCTGTAGCACTTCTCTAACACATGTTGCAAGGGGACAATGTCTATTGTGAGTTCTATAAGACTTTGGCAATTTGTAGCATTTAATCAACGTCCATTGTTCATCCTTCAATGCCCGTTGAATGGTCTAACACCCATTTGAAGATGTTCAACACTCGTTGATCAATGCCTATTAAACTTGTTATAGCCCTTTAACGTTCGTTAAGTCTTAGAGTTATATGTTCTCCAAATATTCTCCTTTAGCATTCATAACAATCTCCCTCTTTAGCGTTCATTATGTCTGTTCAAATCATCTAAAAATACTAAAGTACAAACATTTGAACTTCTTTTCATTTTGTTATAGTTTTGTTATCATTCAAAACATATCATTAAAAGTAGAGGAGTGAGTTCCATGCCTTGCTGTAACATATTCTCCAAATATTCTCCCCTTAGAAATTGCAACACAAAGTTCTTAAGACTTTTTAGGCTAAATGGTCAAAGGCTTTACTCTTCTTTGAACATGTCTTCCTAGACATAGGCCATTGCACCTTTCAAAGCATTATTCTTCTGGAGTCAATAATACTCCTATATATAAGGTAGACTTACAAGAAAAATAATAGATTAAAAGTCAAAGCTTCTCAAAATTTTATTGTCATTTAAAACATTATTCAAACATATGATCAAGGCAAATGTTTTATCAATTTTGGGATTATATGCTCAATATTATCCTCTTTTTAAATGACAACAAAATCAAAATATTTTAATAAACACTACAAAATACATAAAAATAATTTATCAAAAAATATTAAAATATATTTTCCATTTCTGTCATCATGACAAAAAGTGATGGACTCGCTTGTGGCCTCAAATTGAAGGAGTAGGCTCTGATAGTCTCCTCTTCAAGTGAGCTATTGTGCCCTAGACATCACAATGTAGCACTGTCCTCACAGAAGCTTCATGGTGAGGAAATGCTTGAATGATCGCCTCATTAGCTGGGAACATTCCCATCTAGGCCTCAACCATCCATGTTCGGTATGCAACATCGCCCACCACAAGCTGCTTCCCCATTCTAAGTGCGAGAGCATGCTGGATGATTCACCAAGTATGCACAAATGATTACAATTTGAAAAGAAAAGAACATAAAAAAAAAAAAAAAAAACAAATCAAAGCATAGTTCACCAAAGATGTATAAACCATTACGATTTATAACCTAGATGCCAAAACAAATAAATACAAGTGAGAAGACAAAGGGAATAATGACACGTAAGGATTGATGGCATTCATAATATTGCAAGGTCTCAGTCACACATAGAAAAATAAGCCAAGCACTAAAGGTAGAAAATGTAACAATGACCAAATAAGCATTCAGGATAAGCATCCCAATGAATCCCCAAGGTACACATTCAATAAAGCAAAATTTACTTTTTTGATTAATTTAACATAAGCCTACAAGAAAATAATATGCAAAGTGCAAAAAACACCAAACATACATGGTGATATATAACAAATTCATAGGCATCCATGATCCAAAAATCAAGTAAAATTCTTAAAGACAAGTCAATTCACAAAATCAATCCACAAACCAAGCATCACTAAGTGCTACAAATTCATAGGAATAAATTTGCGCATAGATAAAAAATCACAAAAGTTTGGCAAATTCTCAAAATTAACGATAAAAGAATTTGTGAGAGCCTATAGGTATGTATTTTGCTAACCTAAATTATTTTTTTAGCTACTATAGGAAATTTTTGGTATGCGTGAACATAAATTGAGGATGCAAAGCATCGAAATAAAATGACATCTAACACATAAAGCAATGCAAAAGTCAGATGAATAATAAAAAAATTTAATCTCTAAAATTTAATAAGTAAGTGTCTTACAAGCTAATTAAGTTTTTGGGATTAACCTACTATTTGCACATAGATTAGGGATGGTGATAGTGTAAAAAGCAAAAGAGAAAATACTAAAGAAAAATAATAAAAAAGGGTCAGTGGACCTATCATGTCATAAGCAACATTGAACAGATGTGAAGCAAGGTCATAAACTAAGTACAAATCCATGCCTGGCTCTAGACTTTTTGGTGTAGGTCTTTAAGTGCACATGTTTGAGTGGTAAGACAAATGCAAAGTTGCAGTGAAGGATGAGTGATGCTAGCTCATTATAGGGGGAATAATCCTCCTCAGGGAAATTTGCAATGGCATAATGAAATTAGCATGGGTACATTAAAAAGCAATGGAACTTAAAGAAACTATGTATTGAGAGAGAATTTTTGAGAGAGGAAGTGAAGAGAAAAAGTAGAAGGGCGAAAATGTAGGGCTAGCTGAGTGATGCCAAGTGCGTTCTCTAATAAAGTCCCTACGCTGGAAGTGCACAAGTTAGAAGTAAAGTGTACTCAATGAGTACAATATCATTCCCATAAGGATCCAACTTAAGTACTAGATGTCTTGTATCTTTTATTATCTAAAGAACTAATAGTAAAATGTAATTCTAATTGTAATTAAATAAAACATATCAAAATTCTAGAGAAGATGAGAAATAATCAATGGATGCGAGTGACTAGGGGTTCAACTTCACTTAATAACCTTATATTAGTTCCCTAATCCTTATTTAATTAGTTCTTGCAACACGTACTACTATTAAATTACCAAAGTTGTCAATTAATCCTTTTGGAGTAGAAATTGACATATAAGTACATGTTAGCTCAAGGTTCCTTAACTCAAAAGTCAAAGTTTTCTCCAAATTCTCAAGTATGGCAATATAGCAAGATATTTCCCATCTTCTCTTGTAAAGGACATCTTTTTATAATGCTAGCTACACATTCTTTAAATAGATAATGTTCTTCCCAAAGGTCAAATTTAATATCATGAATAAAATTTTTCTTTTTCATGGAAATAAAAATCATGAGAATAATGTCGCTTAACAAATAATTCACAAAATTTGCATACCTTGGAGGTTGAAGAGGTTTCAAAAAGAAAAGTTACTAATTTGGAAAGGTTTCATTGATTGGCGTATGTACCTCTTCTTTTTGTGCATGCTGTAGGTGTTAGATATGATCGATAACCAAGTTATCTGTTCCCTGTTTGTCTTTGAACTTTAAGTCAAACTCTTAGAGTAATAGAATCCATCTCATGAGCCTTGCCTTTGCTTCCTTCTTTGCTAGGAAATAACAGATCACTATGTGATTAGTATAAACAATTACTTTAAAAGCTAAGCAATCAAATGCAAAAATAATAGCCAATAACTCTTTTTTTGTAATGGCATAATTGATTTGGGCATCATTGAGGGTCCGATTCGTATAGTAAATGACATTAAGCTTTTTGTCCTTTCTTTGCCCCAAAATAGCCCCTATGGCATAATCACTCATGTCACACATAAACTTAAATGGTAATGATGAATCTAGCTTTGTCATTATCGATGTGGAGATGAGTTTCTTTTTCAACTTATGAAAGCATTAAGACAAGCATTAGTAAAGATAAAAGGAACATCCTTAGCTAAGAGATCATAAAGAGGTTTAGAAATATTGGAAAAATCTCTAATGAAAAGCTTATGAAATCTCGCGTGGCCTAGGAATCTCCTTATCCTTTTCACATAAGTTGGTGAAGGCAATTTATCTATGACTTTGATCTTTGCCCGGTCGACTTCAATTCCCTTAGAAGAGATTTTATGCCCAAGCACAATGCCTTCTTTCACCATAAAGTGGCATTTTTCCCAACTAAGAACTAGATTAGTCTCTTTACATCTTTTTAGAACCCTGTCAAGATTAGCTAAACAAGCATTAAAGGTATCACAAAAAATAGAGAAATCATTCATGAATATCTCTACCATTCGTTTTACCATTTTGAAAAATATGGCTACCATACACCTTTAGAAAGTGTTTGGTGCATTGCATAGGCTAAAAGGTATATACCTGTATGCAAAGGTACCATTAGGGGCACATAAATATTATTTTCTCTTGATCTTCTGGTGCTATTTGAATTTAGTAATAGCCTGAGTATCCATCTAAGAAGTAATAGTACATATGACTTGTAAGTCTTTCCAACATTTGATTAATAAAGGGTAGGGGAAAGTGATCCTTGCGGGTTATGGCATTTAGCTTCTTGTAATCAATACACACTCTCCAACCTGTTATGGTCTTAATAAAGATAAGCTTATTGTTTTCATTGGTTACCACTGTCATCCCTCCTTTCTTAGGAGCTACTTAGACCAGACTAACACATGATCTGTCTGAAATGGGATAGATGATCCCCATATCAAGCAATTTTACTACTTCCTTCATATTAGGGTTAAGCCTCATTTGGTGTTATATAGTGGGTTTGTGATTATCCTTCATTAAAATTTTATGAATACAAAGAGTAGAACTAATCCCTTTAATGTTTGTTATGGTCCACCCCAAAGATCTAATCCTTTTTCTCAATGCCCTCAATAGTTTCTCCTCTTTGGTTTGGGTAAGCTCATTAAAAATGATGACTGAAAGGGTCTCATTACTGCCCAAAAATGTGTATTTAAGGTGTGAAGGTAAGGGCTTAACTTAAGTTGAGGATGTTTAAGAACAAAAAGTGGTGTTACCTTAAGATACTGCTCATAATCCAATGGTTCAATGATAGAAGAAGAATATGTAGTATTGTCAGGTTCTAGAGTTGGAATACTTACTTCCTTAGTGTTCTCCCATTTTTCTTCCTCGACACTTTCCAAGGCTACTGCCTCATTTTTTGTAGTTTCCTCAATTTCTTGAAAGACTTCCTTAGTACAATCTTTAATCACATCTATCCTCAAACGCCATTCATCTTCTGTAGGCTTTCACATCGCCTTGTACATATTAGAGACCACTTCTTCATCTCTCACTCACAAGGTAAGGGTGTTTTCCTTAACATCGACCAAAGCATCACCAGTTGCTAAGAAAGGTCGTCCCAAGAGCAATGGAATATCTCTATCCACTTCCACATCAAGAACTACAAAATCCATTAGGATGATGAATTTAGCCACATTGATGAGCACGTCCTCCACTATTTCCTTAAGATAGATAAAAAAATGTTCCACTGGTTAAAGAGAGATATTGGTGGGCTTCAATTTCTCAGTATTTAATTTTTTAAAAAATTAACCAAGGCATTAAATTGATGCTAGATCCTAAATCACAAAGAGCTTTTTGAAAAGAAACATGACCAATATCATAAGGTATAATGAAACTGCCTAGATCTCCTCTTTTAGGAGGTAATTTGTTGAGTAGGATCACACTACTTTCCACGGTCAAGGTGACTCTCTTGAATTCTTTCAATTTGCTTTTCTTTACAAGTATGTTCTTTATCAACTTTGGATATTTAGGCATTTAGGCAAGCGCTTACACAAATGGTATATTGATTTGGATTTTCTTAAGCATATCCAAAAATTTGGCAAATTGCTTATCCACCAAACTTTGCTTGAGCCTTAAAGGGAGAGGAATGAGAGATATATATGGTCTTATCTTTTCTTTAGGCTTGACCTTTGGAATGGTTTCTTCTTCTTTATCCTCCTTTTCTTTTCTTTCTACATTTTTTTTGCCTTTTTTTTCCTTAGGTTGAAGTTCCTTACCACTCCTTAAGGCGATGGCTTTTACTAAGTCCTTTTGATTAGTTTTGAATTACTAGGCAAGGTACATTAGGATATAGAACTAAGGGCGTTGGCTATTTATCCCATTTGGATGTCAAGGTTATGGATGAAGGATGAGTGGTTTTGATTGGCTTGATCCATTTTGGCCTCAATTCTCCTCATGTTGTTCTAGCCTAGAATTGTTGGAGGTTATGAACTTCTCAAAGAGGTTTGCTAGGTTTGATTTCCTTTCTTGAGATTGGTAGTTTGGTGGTGGGGGTTCAAAAATAGGTGATGCAAGTTGAAAACCAGGTGGTGCCCCTAAAACTTTAAGGTTTAGGGTGTTGTTATTGGACCAAGAGAAGTTTGGATGATTAAGCCAACCCAGATTATATGTATTTGAGTACGGGTTATTGGGTTGACGGTTGAAGTTTCCCACATAGTTTACTTGCTCTTAGGCAGAACGATTCCCTACTTGGCCATCAACACTCTTATGCCCACTTTCCCCACAAAATTTACATACAATCTGCATGAATGAAGTAGACATAACATTACAAGTAAAGGCATTCAATTGTTTGGCAAAGTCTGAAGGGCATCCATATTGTGAACCTTAGCTACTTTCTTTGGCAAAGTCCTTTCATGAGCTTCGTAGTTGTTATATGCCATTGTTTTAATAAAATCATAGGCCACATCAGTCATTTTATCCAATAGAGATCCTTTTGCTACTGCATCTATGGTGATCTTGATTTGCTAGAAAAGTCCATTATAGAGGGTGTGCACATTTGAACACTTTGGAATTTGATGATTCAGGCATCTTCTTAAAAAAAATCCTTAAACCTCTCCCAAGCCTTATTCAATGTCTCCTTATCCAATTAGCTAAAAGTAGTGATCTAATTTATAAGCCTAACCCGTTTAGATGAAGGGAAGTATTTACCCAAAAATGCTTAAGAAAGTTGATCCCAAGTAGTTATACTCAGATTCTAACAAATTAATCCATGCCTTTGTCTTATCCTTATTCAATTTAAAAATGCGTAGTCTCATAGTATATGCAGACATCCCATTTTGCATGAATGTGTCACAAATTTCTAAGCACTTTGCTATATGAGCATTGGGATCTTTGTGGGAAAGACCATGGAATTAAAAAGTATTGGTGGGTATCTGTAGGAATGTTAACTTGATTTGAAAAGTGGCATCATTTATACTGGGTCGAGTAATAACTAGTTGTAATCCTTCAAAAGGTGGTGTACCGAAGTCTGTCAAAGGTCAATCCCCTTAGTTTTCCATCTCTTGAATTTATTATTGTTCCTGCCTTCTTTAGTTTAGGGTGCATTCAAATTTTGGATCAGTAAGAAACAAATCTTCTTTGTCCCCTTGGTTCTAAGTTTGAGTCATGCACCTAAAATTGAGACACAAGAAATAAGGTTTAAATAAAAAAATAAAATTATAGAGTAATGCAAAAATAATAACTTAGAATTAAAGCTAATGATCCTTGGCAACAACACTAAAAACTTGATGACGGGTGCATGTTCTAATAAAGTCCCTTCTATAAGTGCACATGTCAAAAGTAATAAAGTGTACTTAGTGAGTACAAATATTGTTCCTACGAGGATCGAGTTTAAGTACTAAATATCTTGTATCTTATATTATCTAGAGAACTAATAATAAAATGTAATTCTAATTCTAATTAAATAAAATAGATCAAAATAGTAGAGAAGATGAGAGATGATTAATGGATGTGAGTGACTAGGGGTTCAACTTCACTTGATAACCTTATATTAGTTCCCTAATCATTATCTAGTTGGTTTTTGCAACACGTACTATTATCAAATCACTAAAGTGGTTAATTCATCACTCTCGAGTTGAAATTGACATATAAGTACACGTTAGCTCAGGGTTCCTCAACTCAAATGCCAAACATCATGCAATTGCCTCTTAATTTGAGACCCTAAAGATAACAATGATTTGTTAATGTTTCTCAGTGCAATAACAAAGCAAGGGAATTATTGAAAGCTTTGTTTCATGAAAAACACCTCTTAATTGTCAATTCACAAAATTAGATTAACTAATGGCCTATTGATCAAACAATAAATACTCAACAATTACTAGTACCAATGATGCAAGAAACCAAATAAACTTAGATTTAAGGAAAACCAATAAAAGTTATACAAGATTCATTTACAACTTTAGCTAATAAAGTTTAGTTCATGATTAAATTAAGAAAAAAAAAGAGAACAATAAGAACAACTCCAAGAATAGCGATGAACTTCTTCTTGATTGCTTGAATTCTTGCACCTTCTCTTTTTAGAAATTTGGTATGTCTCTCCCTTCAATGATATTCTCCACCTTTGGTTATCCCTTTATGCCCTAATTTTGGCTATTTTCCTCTTTAAATAATGTCTTAGTCGTCTCATGCAACAAAGGAAAATCCCCCTCTAAATGGAAAAGAAAAACCCTCATGAAGTACTCTCATTCTTGGCCTTAAAAGGGGCACACGAGAAGCACAACATTGCTTTCTACGGTGGGGCCTAGTGGCCTTTATCATGCTGTGGCGTACAATGGTGCGAATTGACTATGTTTCTCCTTCAACTATTGCCTCCTTAATCTTATTGAGGCTCACGGCTGTGTGCCTAAACCACACAACCATGTGTTTTAACTGTTCTTCTTTTTTTGTTACTTGTTTTCACTTTTCACCTACAAAACACCCATTTTTATGCATTAGGTCTATTTTTACATCAAATTTAATGGAAATGCATGGATTTCAAGATGATTAATCTATATAAATAAGATAATTAATACACTATACATTATGGGGCATATATACGCTAGGGTTATCTGTACAAACAACTAATGCCCCTTCGTATTTTGAAATTTTGGTACCTTACATGTTTTTATTAAGTTATTTGTATGGACAAACCCGTCTATATAAACCTATAAAATAAAAAAGAAAAAAAGAAAAAAGAAATAAGAAATACAAAAAAAAAGGAAAAGAAAGAAAAAACAAAAAGGAATGAAATGAATAGAAAATAAAAAAAAAAAAGAAAAGAAAGAGAAGAAAGGAAATGCACTTTTCTTAGACCAAAGCCCTGTAAAATGATAGAATGTCCCCCTATTACTAAGAAATCAAAAAAAGAAAAGAATGAACCAAGCAAACCTTGATGAAATGTTGAGACAACCTGTTTAAAAGATAAGGTTTGTAGAAGCTATCTCAAATATGTGCTAATGGATGATAATTTCCTCCTAATACTTGTCAATATTACTGCTAGGTTACAGTTTCATCTTCAATATATACCAGAGGGCTATTGAACCATAGTTTGCTCCTAGTACCCATCAAAATGACTGTTAAATTGCAATTTCAAGTTTAGTACTTGCCAGAGGTTACAAAACCTTAATTTGCCCCTAATACCTGTCAAAATGATTACCAAAATGTAGTTTCACCTTTAGTACCTACCAAAGGGTTGCTGAACCATAATTTGCTCTCAATACCTATCATAATGACTATCAAAATGCATTATTTCACTTTTAGTGCCTGTCAAAAGACTATTAAAGCAAGGTTTGTCCTTAGTACCTATTAGAGAGCTGCTAGGAAGCTTAGTATTTGCTAAAGGGATACTAAGATGATAGTGTATTTTGGTACTTACTTGAGAGTTACTAGAAGGAAGTATTTGACACTAGTACCTATTAAAAAGCTGTCAGGGAACTTGGTACTTGCTAGAACACTACTAAGAACCTTAGTACCTGCTCAAAGAGGTACTTACAAAATTTTATCTTTTCATATCCTTTGCTTAGCATTTACATTTACAACTTTGACTTTTTTGTGTCTTATTCAATGAACTTTCTCAAATGTCATTTTCAAGCCCCATTAAATAAAGGGCAAACTATAAACATAAAGTTTTAGATCCTTTGGTTGCAAGCCCTGTGATGAGAAACTACTTGAATTATCCCAAAAAAATAGGGGAAACATTATACAAGAAAGGAACAGAAACTTGGGAAAAGCTTTGAATCAAACTCACCTTCCATTAAACCAAAACCTTGAAAACTAGTAGAGGAGTAAATTGTTAGTTGTATAACTAATATAGATGGTTGTACAACCATCCTCTTGGCTATACAGACATCTCATAAACATTAGTAGAAGGAATACTCTAGAACACTTAACCATCAAGCCCTAGAGGGCTGGACAACCAATTATAAGTTTATACAACCATCTTTATTGTTGTACGAACAATTCACAAACCCCACTTTCTAGGATTTTTATTAATCTTTGTTTATGTGAGGTCTAAAATAGGGTTTAATCTGAGCCATAGAGCATAGTTACACCCATCCTCGCTCTATAAATATCTCTCCCATTAAGGAAGAGGGAAGAGGTATGGAAACCCTAACAAAACTCTACAAAATTCTCTCCTTAAACCCTAAAAATCTCATCTTTCATAGAAAACATCAACTATAACACAAAAAAACCAAACATTTAGGGTAAAAACTAAGCATTTGCATTATATTTTATGTTGATTCCCTAACATTTGGGGGTTCTTCTCATACCTAACTACCTCTTAAGGTAAGAAACACTAGAAAAAAAATCTAAGGACTAATCCCCCATCCTAATATCTTCTGCTTCTCTAAAAAGTTACAGTCTTAGAGGTTTGTATAAATTTATGTTGTGTTTATACATACCTATGAGTGGGCTATACAAGCTACTAGTTAGTTTGTACAACCCTCTTCCACTACTCATAACAATCTTTTGTTCTATCCTTTTGAGTTTTTATGGTTCCTTTCAATTTCTCGTGAACTTTAACAATAAGGAAGGGGTAGGTTGCAATGCCCGTGACCCTCATTCTTCATCTTAGGGGTAATAATCATCTTAGATATATGTTATATTTTATAAGATGTAACTATTCTATGCTTTGTTTTCCATCTTCTCTTATGATTTTAGTGTGATTTGTGTGGGAATATGATAAAGGGAAGGGTCACTACCCCCTATGAACCTTTGATTCTCTCCATTTTAGTAGCCATATATGTTGTTTGATGACGTTTTATAGACCTTACCTCTCACCGTCATGGAAGGAGATAGACTAAATAACTAGCTTGCTCATTTTCTTCTCTATCTCATTTGAGTGGTTACATGTTTAATAGAGGAAGGCAACAAGCCCTAAAATCCTATTTCTTTTCTCTTTTTTATATTTTGATTAGTAGGTTGAGGAGTATACCTTTAGGCTTTCTTTGGTTATCTTTTCATAATCTCCTTAACATCCTAGCCCCATCCATGGCTAGAGATACATTAAATGATGTCGTAAACATGATATGCTCTTTTAGAGCACCTTTAGGGAGGAGTTGATGGTCCTATGGTCCTTAAATTTACATTTAAAGCTTTTTCCTAAAGTTCATTAACCTTTATCTACAATATGCTTGTTTCATGATGTATGTGTTAAAAATTGTTTAGTACCTTCCTCTCATTCATGCCTTGTATTATGTTTAGCATCTTATATTTTGTTTAACATGTTTAATAACAAAAAAATGGACAGTTGTTTAAAACCCCTAATTTAACTCTTAACATGGAAACTTGTAATGGATTTTAGGGACTTATAAGGTTAGGATTTCCTTTTCCATAGGGTGACTTAATTACTTATTTTGGCCCTCTTTTGCTTATGATTTTTAAGATAACATATGCCTTATTTTGGAGGTTGGAAAGTCTCCTTAATGTTTATGTCATATTAGATTAGTTTTATACATGTTGTAGCCCATTTATGATTATGTATGCACCCCCTCCTTATGATGAATGTTTATAATTTATTGATGATATGAATGATTTGGAATATGCTAGGTGAATGTATTAGGGCCATCTAATATGGACTAATATAACAATATGGCTAAAAATTTAATTATGAAAGAAAGATACTTGAAGGTTGTATCCCTAAATCTAGGTGATTTAGGGGTGCCTAACCTTTTCCCCACATCGTACCTAATTTATGAACTTGATCTCTAATGGTTGAAGATGGATTGGGCCTTCTAGTTGGCCAATTAGGTTTAAAACCCATCATCGCTTGAAATTTTGTCCCGACTAAAGCCAAGTAGCGACTCAGTTCAAATTTAGAGGTGGTATTAAAGTATTGTTACACCTCAATCCATTATGGACCATTTAGCTTTCCATAAGAATTTGAAACTTTATAAAGCCTAAAGAAGGATCCCCCGTTGATCTAAATATGTGGCGAGGTTGTACCAATGTATGACTCTCATCCTCTCAACCTTTAAGTGGTCTATAAAAGGTTAAGAGTCGCAAGCAAGATTCCACTCATTTGAGTACAACTATATAATTGAGGCACTTATACCATCATATCCTTTTAAGTATCCTCAGTGTTTGGTTTTTAATGTTTCTTATTTACTACATCCATTCTTTTATTGTTGAATTGATAGTCAAACTAAGACAATAATAGAAATGATAAAGATTTTCTATCCCAAAGTTGCAAAAACAATTTAGAGAGAAATGGATTAAACCTTAAAAGAGAAAATGCAAAGGAAGGAGGATTACAACAATTAAAAAGGTAGAGACAAAATACGATGACAAAGAAGACATAAGGAGAGACAATATGTCACATGTAAGGACTTTTAAAGTGGGACCTAAGATAATAAAAACCCCATATGAATAAACACTAGACAAAGAAAGTGGAGACTCTAAGAATGAGTAATGTTTCACATGTATAGAAGGACCTCTTGCCTTAACCTAATGCATTTTAGTAATTTGAGCTTAACTTAGTGCACTTTAAAACTCATATGAATCTTTTTTGACCTTAGTGTTTGACTGGGTTGGTCAAACCTCAGTCAAAACTCTATTTCGATCTTGACAATATTGATTGAATGGTTCTAATGCCAATTTTAAGTGTTGTTCCTTCAAGAATTAAGTTTAAAACTCATTAAAAGTTGAATGCAATGAAAGAGCTTAGAGTATGAAAAGTTACTCCAAAATTGTGACCATGACTTAGAGGTTGCATAGCTACCTAGGGTAAGTTGATGAACAAAATTGACAGGTTATTTTGTGGTGGAATTCATGGTGTAAGCCACAACCGCTATGTTTAAAGTCCATTGAAAGGATTTCAAACACTTAACTAGGTAAAGTCACTTGTCAAAGGACTGGTTGGAATCTTAAAATATCACAATAGCTACTTATTGGTAGTGAACGTGATCTATCATATGCAAAATCTCCATTCTCTTAGTATTAGTTCATGGTGGAAGTCACGACCAACCCTTCTAGCTTACGATTGTGAGATTCAACCACTATTAGAGGGACCAAATGATGAGATTTTTGAAGAACCAATGCTACAATGCTACATTTAACTAGTTGTTAGACACAATTGAAGTTCACAATCATGATTGATCAAAATCCAATGCAAATATGAAGATCGTGGCTATGACTTTCACCTGACAAGCATTAAATGCAAGATTTTGCCGTCAACTTTGATGATATGAAGGTAGTTTTATTTGTTATGGCTCTTTGGTGGGAGGAACCTATAAATACTCTACCAAATGTCCTTAAATGCAAGAGAATAGCAATTATTGTAGCCAAACTCTTACAATTTATTTCTCAACTCTCTCTCAATAATTCTTTATAAGTGAGTTGTCAAGATTTTGTGTGAACCATTAAATACCATTGGGTTTAGGCTTTAGAGTAATCCTTGTAAAGAAAAACTCTTGTATAGGTTAAGTGTGAGCCTAGGAAATCACTTGTAAGGTTGTGTGTGAGTATTATAAAACATATATTATAAAGTTTTGTGTGAGCCTTATAAAACACATATTTTAAGCCTTATAAAACACATATTACAAAGTTTTTTGTTAGCCTTATAAAACACATATTATAAAGTTTAGTGTGAGCTTGTGAAACCCTATTTAGTGTTAGTGATATATACCCAATTGGAGAATTAAAGAGTGGATG
This sequence comes from Omphalea diandra, assembly GCA_949677035.1. Lineage (NCBI taxonomy): Eukaryota > Viridiplantae > Streptophyta > Magnoliopsida > Malpighiales > Euphorbiaceae > Omphalea > Omphalea diandra. The sequence goes on from CATIWR010214986.1 coordinate 22,630, forward strand.
TAGGTTTAGTTAACACCTAAACCACTTTAAATCTCTTGTGTCTATTCTCTTATACTCATTCTTTTAACTTTATCTTATTTTTCTACCTACCAAAATTTTAAATTTCCTTATAATTTAACCCCCCCTTCTTGGTGCACAAGGGCTAACAAGTGTTACCAAAACTTAGTCTCAATTCAAGCCTTAATTGTGTGAGAAAAGATTAATGACATAAGAAGGAATCCACCCTCTCCTTAAACCTTTCTTTAAGGGATCTAATATACTCATTGGAAGTATAAAATAGAAATATACCTTGAAAATGATGTGGTGGATTTGTAGGATATAGTTGCAAAGGAATGGAAACCACCTACCAAAGTACTGGATGGTAGTGAAGAATTGATCCCAAGAGAAGAATGGATTGAAGCTCATATGAAGGCAAATGGGAATAACAATAGGGCAATGACAATTCTCCTAAGCTATATGTCAAAGGATGAAATTGGTAGAGTTCAATGTCAAACCATACATGGAATATGGAAAGCTCTAAAGAACTACTATAAAGGCACAACTATTATGAAGTCTAGTAGGTTGAAAATGTATGTGACTGAATGGAAGCTCTTCATAATGACAAAAAATGAATTTGTTATCGACATGAAAAATAGTATGAAGAAGTATGGAAGAATTCTCACCAGTCATGAGGTACATACTAAGATCCTCAATATGCTTCATATCGAGAAATTTGGGGCAGGGGAATGTAGCATATAAGAGTCTAATCAAAAGATTAGAAAAGTGCCAACAGTTATTTTCATTGGCAAACTCTTTTCTCATGAGCTAGCGCCCAAAAAGGATGAATAAATGAAGAAAATGAGATTTAAAGCAGAAAAAAGAGAAAAGAAGACTCTTGCTCTCAAATCTAGCAAAGATAAAAAGGTGGAAAAAAAACACTAGTGAAAGTGAAAAGACTGAGAAGGAAGAAGAAGAACTTGCTATACTCTCAAAGAGGTCCAAGAAGCTCATGAAGAGAAGAAAGGAAAAAAGGAACTTTAAGAAAACATCATCATCCAACTTCAAAGAAAAGAAGAATGAAGTGACATGCTTTGATTGTAATAATCAAAGTCTTATAAAATCTGAATGTCCTAATCTAAAGAAGAAACATAAGAAGTGGGACAAAAAGAAAAAAAAGAGCTTTAAAGCTACATGGGATGATGATTCAAGTGAAAAAGATGAAGAAGAAGTTGCCAACTTTTCCTTCATGGCTCAAGAGGACTCCTCCAATGAGGTAAGTACTTCTTCTCATTCTTGTGATGATGACTATGATGCATATGATGATAAGGATGATGAGCTTCTTGAAGTCATGCCTTTGAGGTATGATAAATGCGAATCTAAAATGAAATTTTATAAGAAAAATTTTCTAAACTTGAGGAAGAATTCAAATGCTTAAATGATCTTGTAAATGACTTGGGGTCTTCTAATGAGGAACTAAAGAAATCTTTAAAAAATCTTTCCAAAACTTCATCTTTCCTTGACTCTTTTAGAAAATAAAAGGACTCTTTAAAAGGTGAAGTCATTGAGTTAAGAAGTTCCATCTCAAAATTTTAGAAAGGGAAGGAAGCTTTGGATAAACTCCTTGTGAGACATGGTCTTGGTTTCAATGGAGCCTCCTCATCTACTTCCTCTCCTCCTTTCTTCATTAGAGCATCAACATCTCAAACTTCTAGTATAAAGGTGGTTGGGAAGGAAAATGATTGGGAAGAAAAATGCTCGTAGCGCTACGTCTCCTAAGCCTAAGGGCAAAGGAAAGGCTTCCTAAAGCTTAAGAGCTAAGCCTCGAAGAGCAAATCATGTATACATGCATACCATGAGACATTCTAAAAAGCACACATAAAAACTTCTCTTCTACTTGTCATTACTCTTACACTTACATGCATCCACATTGCTGAAGTATGAGAGGGCCTTATACTCGTAGTAAGGTTGTTCATAGAACCATTAGTATGTAAAGTCTTTTAGTCGACTTTTCACAATATATAGTGGGAATTAGACCTTTTTGGATGTTGTTCATAACTGCACTAGAGTTTATCATTGCAGTGGTGATTAAATGAAAATCATGTTTATAACAAGATTGACAACAACAATCCATTTTTCATAATTTATCTTTGTAATAATATTCAAAAACTTTTTTGTGGATAAGTTTTCAACCATAACTGAAGAAGGAAAGGGTAATTTTGAATCATTTGAAGAGCTAGTTGGAGAGTGGGAAACTTGGATCTAGACAATATTTGAGATCTAATACTTTAAAATTTCTTGTTTGATTAAACTGTTTTCAGTTTTTAACTTTAAATATATTTCTTAATATTCTTTATTTCCTCCTGTAACTTAGCTGTGGTTGGAGGAGAAAAAACCTTTTAACAAACCTTTGGAAAATATCATTTAAATTATAACTTTCAAAATTATCATAAGGTTTTCAAAAACTATTTCTTTTCATTTTAAAAGATATTCTTTCTAAGCTTCAGAATTTTCAATTTTTTCAATAGCATGAAAAGAAGTCCAGTATCCTTAGTAATAACATTAATAGTTTTTAAATTACAAACATAAGGTTCTTCATAATCATAATCTTTTTTTTGTTTAGAAGAAACTTCTTCACTTGAAGATTGTATTGTAAAGATTTCATTAGAATTAACATTTTCACTTTCAAAAGCAGATGAACGTTATAATAAAAGATTAATCATTTGCTCTTTTAGTTTATCACAAACATCAAGAGCATTTATTTTATCTTTCATAAAACATTGATTCTTAAAATGACCAACTCTTCCACATTTAAAACATACAGGAGCCACAAATTGTTTTTTTTAGAAGAAGATTTTCTTTTGCTTGACTCCTTATTTTTTGAAGAAGAAGGTTTTGAGGAAAAGGGTTTTGAAGACTTATAATAATGATCATCAGAGTAAGACCTTTTTGATTTGTTAAAAATCTTTTTCTTTCAAAATTTTTGCTTCTTTTTAGCATAAGGAGTGGGGTTTTTTTTTTATAGCCATACATAATGCAAAAAATGCCTAATTCCTTCCTACTATCATGTAATTCATATTTTAACTTAGCATTTAACTTTAAATATGTACAATAAGCAAGTCCTTCATTGTTATTGATAATTTCACCATAGGTGAGGTGATCATAATTCATCTACCCCTTTATTTGCAAACGTACCTTCTTAGCGGATAATTTGGGTAATCCTGAAATAGACTTTTCTTTCCAAAAAGTATGATGACAATTAGTTCTAGAAAATAATTTAGTGAGAAAAACATCTTTATACCATCTAAAATAACAATTTATGACAAGTTAAATTACATAAATTTCAAAAGACCTAGCTTGAAGATGATTTGGGTCTTCGATAAAATATTTTGTAATTGTAAAATTAAAGTAGCCACAACAACTAGCTCATTGGTATGAAGAGTTCCTTAACCCTTAAGCCTAGAAAATACTGTAAAGCGCTTAAAATACTGGTTTTTATCATCAACAGTGACATGGCTGTCCCACCAACTTTTAAGTTGGCCAGTAAAACCTAAAACGAGTAATTGAGCAATATGAGATCTGTATGTCTTTAGCCTTATAGGTTGAGGCAGCTATGGTCATCTTGTGCAAAACATTTAAAATGAGATATTTACTTAAACCATCAATGTTTTATTCATAAATGGCCTCACCATTATACCTTGATTGGCCCATTTCTCCTTGATCTTCATATAAACATCAAGAGGAGTAAGTTTTATGTAAAAATTCTTTGTTTTTGAAAAATCTCTATTATGGAAAAATTTGTTAACTCAAAATTCTTCTTAGAATTGTTCTTCCAAGTTTTGAATATCATTCAATTCTTCTTCTTTAGTGATCATAGATATTCTAGGTGAAGTGATTGAAGGTGCTTGTTGGGTAAAAAGGTGAATTTGAAATATGAAAAGAATTTATCTTTTCTTGTATTTTTTGTAAAATATATTTATGAAATCCTAGTTTGCAATCATTTGACAATTAGGTTGATTGAAAAAGTGGTTTCAAAGAGTCAATAATGGGAAAACTAAGAGAAAAGTAATTTGTCTTAGAAATATTTTATAACTCAATTCTATCCAATTGGACAGAAATAGTGTGTAAAATACAATTAGAATAGTTGTTTTGAAATTGAATATTCTTAATATCTCTTAAAGGAGTTTTCTTATCATCATCAATAATATTTATTTTCTTAAAAGGAGAGCAAATAATTTCTCTATCTTAAAAGTAATTTTTACTTCTTCAGTAGGAGGGTGAACTCCAGAATAAGCATTAACAAAAGTGGTATTCCATGATTGAACAATCCTTTCATTGACATTAATTTCTTTAAATGGAAAATCAATTTCTTCTTGGTTACAGTACATAGTAAACCATGTGAAAAATGGAATATTACACTTTATAGAATTCATTAAATTATATTGACCTTTGTACACCAAAAGAGGGGGTTGAATTGATGGATAATTTAAATTTATAAAGGGTAGGTTAGTGATTCAAGTTTTAGAAGAACTAGAGGAAAATATATCACACAAGGATTTATAATGGTTTGGGTATTAATCAACCCTACATTAACTCTCCAATTCTTTCAATTAGGTGTTCCACTAATATCAAATGGTGTTTTGTAAGATCAAACCAAACTTTACAACTTATATTTTACAAATGCTCACACACAACCTCACTAGTGTTTCCCAAGACTAACACTCAAACTAAGCAAGAGTATTATAATCAAAGGCTAACTCTTAAATCCAAACCCAATGGTACTTAATGCTTACACCAAACAATAACAACTAAAATACAAGAAATTGAATGCTTAAGAGTTGATAAATAAATTTGCAAAAGTTTGGCCACAATGAATGCTATTCTCTTGCATTTATGTCTAATTGGTGGAGTATTTATAGGTTACTCCTACTAAATAGACATTAGAGACAAAACTTTGCCTGAATCTCTAAAGTGTGCTAGGCAAATCTGTATTAAATGCTTGTCAAGCCATAATCGTGATCACTATAAGTGTATCATGGTTGCTATCTGCCTTTAACTTTGGAATTTTCCTAGTTGCAGGTGATATCTTTAAATGTGCATAATAGCTAAGACACGTGGCAATTTGATATTCATTCTTTAGAAGATTAGTTGTTGGAGCCTTTTCTTGGTTTTAAGTGTCATGAGCACTATGTCAAAGTAGTGATCGTGAAATCAATTGTGGTAGCTAACTGGACACTATTGTTGGTTGTAATTGCGATTGTATAATTTTGAGTTCTTGAGTGTGGCTTGTAGTAGTCGCTATGATAATGTTGCGGTTGTAACATATGATTTTGTAACCGTTCTGACACACATGGCTTGAGCTGGGTAGAGTCCTGAAATTATCCCAAACTTAATTGAAAGTCACGCCCCTATAAAGGACATGATTCTCATTGTGATTACTATTCTGTAATTTGTGTCTAAGACTTATCAAGGCATTAAAACTATTCAATCATGTGTTATCAAATTCAAAAAAGAGTTTTACTTAGGTTTGACTACCTAGTCCAAAAATTTAACAACCCTAGATTGAATTATGCAAGGATAACTTGTGCAATGCTTTTTAAGTGTTAGATAAGTGTTATGAGAAGTTGAAATGCTCATGCTCCCCCTATGTTTTTAGACCAAAAGTTAAAATTTATGAATTAAGGAATAGTCTCTTTCATATACTTTGCATACTTATCACCCCCCTTTTGTCAAGATTAAAAAAAAAAGAGAGAGAATGGTTTGTTGTCCCTTGGTGCCTTAAAAGGGCGTTTGAATAGTGTAATGGACAGTAAAAATCAATGAAAGCGATGTTCGAAAATAAAAGAAATTTATAGAGGTTCGACATAACCTTGCTTACGTCCTCTCCTCTATTCTTCCTACTAAAGCCTTTCACTATTAGATAGCTTCTAGTTGCTATTAATTACCTTTGCATCAGTAGTTTTTAGGCATTACTAAGTCATTACAAGTAAACTTATGGGTGCTACTAAAATTGTTTCTTAAAGTAGTTTGTAGGTACTACCTCAAACCTTTCATAAAAAATGGTTTTAGGTCTACTAAGATCTCCTAAACCAAAAAAATTTCTCTAAAGAGTTTACAATTTAAAGATAAGAGAGAACACTCTCACTCAAGCAATAAAAAATAATAAACACACCCACAAAACATGTTTGACTTGGTGGAGATTTTTGGAGATATGTCTGAAGCTTGTTCTTTAACTCTATTTTTTAAGATGTCTTATGCAAGCTTTTGATAATTGACCTTCCCTTGAAGCTAGATCACACTTGTTTCACCCTTTTATTGAAAATTCTTTTCACAATAGAATAAACTCGCTTTTGACATTTTCTCTTTTTCACCACTTAATTTGTTGTGGGAGAGTCATTTTTTCGGTAGAGACACAAAGCTAGCTATTAGAAAAAAGTTTGTCACAGACACAAAGCTAGTTGTTAGAAAGAAGTCTGCCACTTCATGTCATAAAGTAGTCATTCAACGCCTATTGGACAGTCTCCACACCCGTTGTTGGGTAAAAATACAACTTCAATGGCCATTGATTTCATTGAAATACCCATTGGAACTAGCTGTTAGATAGAGATTTACTTAAATGCTCTTCTTCTAACTTTCTCAATTTTTTAGTCACCAACGCCTTCAACGATTATTAGAGCTTCTCAATGCCTGTTAAAATTAAACTTTAACTCCTGTTGGGACTTGGACAATGTCCATTTCAAGTTTTCAGAAAGACGTGAACTTGATGCTCTATTTTTTAAGATTTTCTACAGTGTTTCAATGACTATTCATTTTCCTTTAATGCCCATTGAAAAGAATTCCATTGCATGTTAAACTTTTGAACATCTCTAATTGGAGGGCCCAAAAACTCTAGCTCTGCCTGGGTGCTTTTCCAATGCCTGTTGGTATAAGTTCAACACTCGTATCAAGACTTTGAGGGTCCTATTCACATCAAGTCATCTAGTCTAACACTTATTGTGAAAATGCAGCACTTGTTGAGGTATTGATGAGCGATGCCCATTGCGAAAATGCATTGCCCGTTGTGAAGGTCAACTTATGAAACTTAAGTGTTTGCAACATCTAATGCCTGTTATGCCATAAAAGAGTTGATGGTTAAGGGTTTCAAAAGCTTTAACTCATATTTAAGTGTCACTTTAATGCCTGTTGAGAATCTTCAATGCCCATTGATGAAGTCACAATGCCTATTGAAATGCAACAACATCGTTGGCTTTGAATACTTAAGAGTTTTTCCTAAAACTCCTCTTATGAAAGCCTTTGAATAAAAGATTGATGTACCTGCAAAATCTTACATACCAACTTGAGCAAGAGTTAGTTTTTAGATATGTTTGTAATCATCAAAACATGCTTGATTTACTAAAACTCCTAAGCTAGATTCAACAAGTACATCTAGATCTCTTCAACTCATACATATGGACCTAGTTAGACCTACTAGGAATGCTATCCTTGGTGGAAAATTCTATGCGTTTATGGTTGTTGATGACTACTTAATGTTTACTTGGGTTAGTTTCTTAGCTCATAAAAGTGACACTTTTGATGCTTTTAAAATTTTTACAATTCAAAATAAAAAGGGTTACTTTATTTCCTCTATCAAAGTGACCATGGAAAAGAATTTCAAAATGAATCATTTGAAAACTATTGCTTAGAGAATGAGATCTCTCATAATTTTTCAACTCTTAGAATAACATAACAAAATGATATTGTAGAGAGGAAAAATATAACTTTAGTAGAGTTGGCCAGAACTATGCTTAATGAGTATTCCTTACAAAATTACTTTTGAGCCAAAGCCATTTATACCTTATGTTTTTATTGCAAATTATGTTGTCAAAAGACCTATTCTAAACAAAACCTCTTATGAGCTATGGAATGGAAGAAAGCCCAAGCTTTCATATATTAGAGTTTTTGGTTACAAATGCTTCATCTTGAATACCAAGGATAACCTTAGAAAATTTCCCTCTAAAATTGATAAAGGTATCTTTCTTGGTTATCCCACCACTAGCAAAGCTTATATTCTCTATAACAAGAAGTCTATGGTGGTTAAGAATTAATGAATGTTTTGTTTGATAAATCTAGTAAACTTGATCTTATAGAAGGTTCTCTAGTTGATGATCCTGTAGGTGACTTTGAAAAGTTAGAGTTGAATGTAACACCAAAGGAAAATGTGGTTGATCTTGAAGATCATAAGCCACCTTAAAAATTAGAGTAAGCTTAACCCTAACAGGAGGAGCACCAAGCTTAAGGACTCCTCAAGGATTGGAGATACTCCAAAGATTACCCAAAACATCTTATCATTAGTGAGACATCTAAGGGAGTAAATACTATAGCTTAACTCAAATTATTAGATAAATATTCTTGCCTTTATTTCCCAAATTGAGCCAAAGTATATTGATGAGGCTCTTGATGATAAGAGTTAGATTATTGCTATGCAAGAGGAACTCAACTAGTTTAAGAAAAATAATATTTGTGAACTTGTCCCTAAGCCTAAGGAACACCTAGTTGTAGGTTGGAAATGAATGTTTAGGAACAAGTTAGATGAGCAAGGTTTCATCACTAGAAACAAAGCTAGATTGGTTGCAAAGGGTTACAAATAAGAAGAAGGCATTGATTGTGATGAAACTTTTGCCCTTATAGTATGATTAGATGTTATTAGGATTCTTTCAGTATTTGCATATGATATGAACTTTAAACTTTCAAATGGATGTGAAGAGTGCATTTTTGAATTGCTTCATTGAGAAGAAAGTTTATGTTGAAAAACTTCCAGGGTTTGAATCTCATGATTTTGCCAAGCATATTTTCAAATTAACTAGGGCCTTATTTGAATTAAAACAAACTCCAAGCACTTAGTATGAAAAGCTTAATTCATTCTTTTGATAGATGATTTTGAAAAAGGTAGGGTTGACACAAAATTGTTTGTGAAAAGGCGTGATAAAGATACACTCATTGTACAAATTTATGTTGATGATATTATATTTGGTGCTACTAATAAATCTCTTTCTGAAGAATTTGCTAAGTGTATGACTAGAGAATTTAAAGTGAGCGAGATGGGTTAGCTTAAGTTCTTCCTTGGTCTTCAAATCAAACAAACGAAGAAGGGCATCTTCATCAACCAAATCAAGTACACAAAGGAGCTACTCAAGACATTTGGCATGGATGGATGCAAAGTAGCCAAGACTCCAATGAATGCATAAATGTAAATTGACAAAGATGAATTAGGTAAGCCTATTGATGAAAAAAAGTACAGAGGTATTGTTGGATCTTTACTCTATCTTATCGCTTCCAGACTTGATATTGTATATAGTGTTTGTATATGTGCTAGATTTCAATCTTATTCTAAAGAATCTCTTTCGCATGTGGTTAAAAGAATTTTGAAATATCTTTATGGTACCATATATTTAGGACTGTGGTATCATAGGAATTCATCTTTTAGTCTTCTTAGTTATTCAGATGTGGATTATGTTGGTAGTCTATTAGATAGGAAGAGCACTTTTGAAGCTTCCCAATTTATTGGTAAATGCTTAGTTTCTTGGTTTAGCAAGAAGCAAGTTTCGGTTGCCTTATCCACTGCTGAAAGGGAATATATGGCAGTTGGCTATTGTTGCACTCAAGTCCTTTGGATGAAATAATAAGTCAAGGAATATGGCAAAGATGTTGATCATATTCCCATAAATGTAGCAACATAATTGCAATAAAACTTTTAAGGAATCCCATCCAACATTCAAGAAGTAAACATGTTGACATTAGGCATCATTTCCTTAAAGATCATATGCAAAATAACAATGTGGTGTTAGAGTTTATTAACACTAACATCCAACTTATGAATATTTTCACTAAACTGATTAATGAAGAAATGATGAACTTCATTAAAAGAAAACTTGGGATGCTTGATGAAAGCTTCATAGGGTAAAAGTAAATCTCATTGTATGCATATGATATTAATTGATATTCTTTGTTAACTTGTTTGATATGATTGATGATGTGTCAATTCAAATTTTATTTAAGCTTTTCTAAGCCTAATTGCATAAATTGATCATCAAAATGTCAAATTAATTGCATTAGGTATGGGCCACTTGTTTTAAACTTCGTTTTAAATTGTTTTTCAAATTTGGCTTCTAATTCGCGACTAAGGCTGCAAGTCATTATCGCTACTTACAAGTCTTTTTCAAATTTCAATTCTTCCATAATTCGCGCTTGAGACTTAAGATCGCCCTCATGAATTTTTAAATTTCAAACTTCCTTGACCATTGTATCATACCTTTCTGAGGAATTTTTGTTCATTACTAAAAAATTATGTAATTTGTGCTCATGAAATGTAAGTAGCAGTCGCAACTTATGTGTAACCATTGGGTAATACCCATTCAGTTACCAAACTATGTAACTCCTTCATTAAATGCTATTCCAATAGTTTTTCACCATTAACACCCCTTTCTCACATATTTAAACCCTCTTTAACTCCCTCTTTCCACTTTCCTTACTTTTAATTTCATCTAACCTCTTCTCCTTCAATTTTCACTTCATCTCTACTCTTTTAATCCCTCCTACTCTCTTCATCATCACCAATGGCTCCCAAGAAATCCAAAAGAACAAACAATGGTAAAGGAATTGCCTAACCATCATCCTAAGGCCATCTTCCTCTCCATCTTATGAAACACATCACAAAAGAAGAAAAGGTGAGATATAAAGCCAATACTCAGAAGATTATCCAAGCCAATAAGATTTCTTCCACTTTGCTTCTTATAACGCGTAATATTGAGGGAGAGATCAAGGCATTCTTCTCAAACTTGGTGTGGAATGAATTCATCTTTTATGATGAATTAGGATATAAAAAGATCGTTCACAAATCATGTTCATGGTGATCGTGAGCAAGAGAGTTGAATTCAAAGTTGGTATATATGGCCTCCTTTTTCATTACTTTGGGAATCGATATTTCATCTCTTATAAGCAACTTTGTGCTTTTTTCAATTTTCAAATTGGGGATGGGGTTCCTTTTAATGTCTCCTTTCATGATCTCATCTACTCTAATTTTTAGCCTCAAACCTCTATAGATACTAGACCTAACCCTAAAATTTCCCTAGCCAAAAACATTAAATCCCTTCCTTTTTTGATCTTCCACAAAATCATAACATTTTCCATCAATGCCAAAAGAGATGGAAATGAAAATGTGTCCTAAAAAGATTTGGCATTTCTATTTTGCCTAACCCAAAACTAACCAATTCAAATCAAGAGATATGTTATGGACTAATTGGTTCACATGAGTACCAAATCTAAAAGCCAATTTCTTTTCCATCCCACATTACTACCATATATAGGTTTGTTGGGGCATTAGATGATGAGAAGGAAGCCTACCTCATTAAAAAAATACCTTCCTAGCCAAAATTTCCTTAATCTCAACAACCTCATCAATGCCAAGGCCATAAAACCCAACTCCTATGAATACATCTTGGGTGCCTATGGAACTAAGAAGGTAGAGACATTTGAAAACTCCAAGAGGAATAGATTAGTGATTGAAGAAGGCCCAGAAGAAGAAGTTGCACCATCACATGTCCCTTCTCAATCAAAGGTAACATTAAAGGCCAAAACTTCTTCTATCTCCCTCTCCTCCATCAATAAGAAATTGGACAAGTCATGAGGATGGTGAACAGGAGATTCCAACTCCTTTATCACCTCCACAGTGATCTTGTGGACTTACAAGAAAAGGTTGGAGCCACATCTTGCCACCTTATCGAATTTAAAGACTTAGAGGTCACCCAAGTTGAAGAGGACGAACAAGAAGAAGAAGAGAATGCTCAAGCTCAAACTGGTGTGCAAGTTGTAGAAGATGTCCAGGGGGATGATAATGAAGTTGTTAAAGATAATGATTTTTCTCCAATTTTCTAGAAATTCTTTTGTTTATCCTTTATTTTTCATTCTCACTTTTATTTATCTCTTTGTTTTTCTAATTCAATATTTATGGCCTAGTACATTGTGTGATCAAACATCTTAGTATGTTAGAATTTATCTACATAATTCTGTTATGTTTTATAATTAATGAAAGTTCTATTTGAGTTGTGTGCTTAATTCTACTTTAATTTATTACAATTTTGATTAAACTTTCTTACTATTATTATTATTGATTGAAACTTGTAGACTTTTCCTAGTGTTGTTCCCTCTTCTCCACACTAGGAAATTTGAACTCATCATATTTAAAGATTAGAATTATTAACTTAATTAAGGGGGATTCTGGTTTGCGGAGGAGTAGTTCACATATTTGACATTCATTGCCTTTGACAATTTCCATGACTTTGACTCATTAGAGGTTTATTAACTTAACTTCTCAATGGACTTCCAAGATTATAAAACACTTAATAACATACATAATTGGTTCTTTATCCTTTATATATTCAATCTAGATCATCAAAAGAAAAAAAAAGGGGAGATTATTGGACTAGATTCATTAATCCTAAGTCAAAAACTCTCTTTTGATCTTGACAATATAAAATTGAAAGGTTTGAATGCCAATTTTAAGCATTGTTCTTACATGAATTAAGTTAAGAAGTCATTGAAAGTTAAATGGAATTAAAAAGCTCTGAGTATGGAAAGTTAATCCAAATTCACGTCCATGACTTAAAGGTCGCGACCACTGCCTAAGGGAAGTTGATGAACAAAACTAATAGGCTATTTTGCAATAGAAGTCATAGTGTAAGTCACCACCTCTATCTTCAAAGTCCATTGAAGGGATTCCAAACACCCATCTAGGTAAAAAAATGTGTCAAAGGACCCGTTGGTATCTCAAAAGTCGTGACAACAAACTATTTATAGCGACCACAATTTTTCATATGCAAAATCTTCATTCTCTCAGTATTGGTTCGCAATGGAAGTCACGACCAACCCTTCTAGCTTATGACCACAAATTTCAACCTCCTTTGTAGGGACCCAATAACTAGATTTTTAAAGAACTAATGCTAAAGTACCACATGTAACTAGCCATTAGACAAAATTGAAGTTGACAACTACGATTAAGCAAAATCCAGTGCAAATGTGAAGATCACAATCGCAACCTATTGTCACGACCATGACTTTCACCTAACAAGCATTAAGTGCAGGATTTTGCCACCAACATTAAAGATATGGAGTTAGTTTTATTTGTAACCAAGGTTGTCAAACTCACATTTTTACCCTGAAATCGGTAGAGGATCCTATAATCAGAATTGTAAAATCGTAAGGTTTTACAACATAAGAAAATACCTTTTAATATATAATTATACATATATAAAAATATAAATAAGATATTTTTTTAAATTATATGCATATAAAATTATATTAAGAAGATCATAAGAGAATATGTTCACAAAGAGATTCAAGTTTATATCACACATCTTAACATTAAAATACCTAAAAGAAATTAGTTCAAATGCATTACAAATTTAAGTTAATAATACAAAACATACAAATAAATCCTACATGAAATAAAATATAACATTTAAAAAAATTCATCAACATTCTTATTCAAATCAACCCCTTCATCTTCATCTGCATCAACATCATTGTCATTTTCATCTTCAACATCTTCAAATTCATTGCCACCAAAAGACTCATTATTAGTATTTTCCCAATTAGTATCATTAATAATGACATCATTGGTAATGAATTCCACATCCATTGGAGTCTCCAATGATTGCTCATTTTCATCACAAGTAGCATTAATATCATCTTCACTATCATGAATTTCCAAATTATCACTTTCATCATTTCCTGTTGCATCATCCAAAACACCTAACCAATCTTCATTTCTTGAAACATCAGGATTAAGCTCCTCAGTTATCCACTCATCATCAGAAGATAAATCTTTAAAGTCACATAAACGATTATCCTTTGTAGTTTGTCTATCCTTTAACTTCAAGTTGTACATCACAAATACCAAGTCATTCATTTTGTTTTGATGCAAACGATTTCTTCTCTTAGTGTGAACCTGTATAATAAGTTACATAAACTTTTGTAAGAAACTTTAAAAAAGAGTAAATAAAGAAAGGGAAAAAAGATAATAAAAAATTTATTTATTACCTGCTCAAATGTCCAATTTCTCTCACATCTAGAAGAACTATAAGTCAAGCTTAATACTCAAATAACAAATTTTTGCAACTCGGGAACTCATCTCCATAAGAATCCCACTACTTTGTTAGTGTCTTTTTGTCCCTTGCTAGCTTAGCAGCATTAATCCCAAATAAACCTTTTGCATCCTTGAATCTCTCAAGTTGCATGTCTACCTCACATCTTATTTTTGGATCAGGAACCATCTTCTCCAAGCATTTATACAATCCCATTTTGATCTCAGCATTGACTTTAAAATTGGGACTGTAATGGTACCTAGGATTTAAGAAGTAAGCTGCAACATGCAATGGTCTATGGAGCTGAAGTTCTCATCTCTGATCAATAATGTTCAATATATCTTCATAAGTAGAAAAAACAAAAATAAAAGGCCCAACTAACATTTGTTAAAGGCAATATAAATTTAAAATAATGAAGAATAATTGCAAAAAACAAAACAGGCAATTTAAATACATAGATTATAGTTAAACACTTACTTTTTTTTTTTTGACATTGTTAAAATTGTCCTTGATTTTCTCTCTAGCACAAGCCATTTCTTCATAAATGAAACTCATAGATGGTGTCTCATCCACCAATCAAAGCACTTTAATGAGAGGGCATGCTGCCTTAAGGCAAGTAACCACATTTTTCCAAAATTTACTATCCAATACCATTTGTTGAACTTGCTTTCTATCATTTGAAGAGACAAATCTACTATACTTCCATGACTTAGAAGTAAACATTGTCATCAATGCACCTTTGTGTTCACTTAGACAAGCTAAAGTCAAATAAGCAGTAGCAAAATGAGTTGCACCAGGTCTAATCAAATCCCTGCTGCTTTGTAATTAGCAGCATTATCTGTAACCACCTGAATAACATTCTCCTCTCCAACTTTCTTTACAATGTCATCTAACATCTCAAAAACTTTGTCAGTAGTTTTAAAGATACTAGATGTATCAATTGATGTCAAGAAAATTGTTCCCTTTGGATTATTCACTAAAAAATTGCAAATAGAACGCCTCTTTTTATCTGTTCATCCATCTGACATGATAGTGCAACCAGTTTTTTTTTCCATTCAGTTTTATACTCCTCAAGCATTTCCACAGTCACCACTAATGCTTTCTTCAAATGCTTCTCCCTAATTTCATGGTAAGATGGAGGTTTCAATCCACAACCATATTTCCCAATCAATTCAACCATTTTTGCAAATTCAAGATTCTTTACACAATTAAAAGGAATTACACAAATATAGAAAAAATGAGCAATTTGTTCCCAATCAATTCAACCATTTTTGCAAATTCAAGATTCTTCACACAATTAAAAGGAATTACACAAATATAGAAAAAATGAGCAATTTGTTGACATACTTCTTCTCTCAATTCCTTTTTCATCAATTGATTTATAGTTGTTTGAGTACTTCCAACCATACTAGTCCCTTTCTTCACAAAAGAATCTATAGTACTTTTCCCCTTTTGCTTTGACATAATTTGATGTACCTCATTTTCATCATCCCCTGACTCATCGATGTCATAAAATTGCTTTCTTTTTTTCTCTGCTGATTCTGCATTTTTTTTTTACTAAAACAGTAACCATTTGCTTCTTAACCTCATCTGGTACACTTCTACAAGGCTCCATATCTTTTCTGGTACACGCTAAATGGTGCTTGAATCAAAAAATTCCTCTAGTGAAAATTTTATCGCAAAATTTACATTGAACTTTCTTTGAGTTTTTATCCACATCCATGTTATATTGCCATCCCAAATCTGATCTATTTTCAGCTGCATTTTTTCTTGTAGTAACAACCTTTGAAGAATTAGAAGTAGACAACTCGAATTCAATCACTGGTAAAGAAAAAATAAATATGATTTAGCCACTCTCTTAATAATACATAAAAATCAGATTGTCCAACCCAAATATTAAGTTAACAAAACAAAATATATTAGAAATATATTATATATCTTATAAAAAAAATGGAACATGGACACTTGGCAGAAATTGGATTCAGATCCAATATTTGTGTTTAAACAGAAACATGTTCTGCTTCCAAAAGGAAATCAAGAGAGGTTGAAGCAAAAGAAATTATGTAATTAAGACAATGATAAAGTTCTAACCTTGAAATTCTTAGACATACCATCCAAATCATAAACAAAAATATGCAGGGGGAGAAAAAAGCACAAAATCCAGCGTTGACTCCATATTATGAAAAGTAATGGTTACTTAAATGAAAGTTCATGATGCATATACAGTAAAGCAACTCCAAGAATCAACTATACTAAATCAGATCTTCAAGATTAAGTATTCAAAAACATTATAGTAAATGATAATGTAGTTCTAAGCTTCAACAATTACAGTTCATTTTCTTCTAATCTTCATTCTTTCTTGGAGTTAAAGATAAATAGTTTAGTAGTTTAAAATACATCCAGAACATGATAAAGTTGAATTCCTCAAATTGCAATACCTATTGCTCCACAGTTGAATTCCTCAAATTGCAATAATTTCTGCAGCAGGCTAGGAAATAGATATTTATCTCAATTTCTACTCAAGCCTCTTCATATAAGGAACATAATGAAACAAAATAGACAAAAAAGTTATTAAAGAGAAAACTTGTAATAAATAAATGGATGGCAAAAAGAGAATCAATCATAAAATAACTCATAAGCCTTCAACATGACATCTACTTTCACGATTTAATGAGATAAACAAATAACACAAACTAACAGTCATAGTTTTTGTTACATACCTGGTAAGTTTCTGTTACAGCTCTGTGTACATGCTTGGTAAGTTTCTATTACATCCAAATCATGAATCCATTAATTGATCCATCTAATATTGGCTAAATATCAGTCATAGTTATTGAACTTTTCACTTATTCACATTAAAGCTATTAAACTTTAATTTATATCTTCAAACCTATCATTCTTCAACTTTGAACTCTAAATCTCACCAAAACAAAATAAGTTGAAGAATACAAACAGTTTAATAGCTTACCATTAAGAAAGGTTTTAACAAACCAAAACAAACAGGAAGAAGAAGGAAATAAAAAAAAAAAAAACAAATAGGAAGAAGAATGAACAAGAAGAAGTAGCAAACGAAAACCAGAAACCCAAAAATACATACCTGGAAATCCGCTAAGCGAAGATGGAACGAGAGAAACAAAGGCGTCGAAATTCCTAAAAAAATTCCCCAATTTGTTCCTCACTGTCACTGCCTTCTCTTTTCTGCCTTGATAGAGTCAAAACGACGTCGTTTTATCACAAAATGCGTCACTTTGTTACAAAATGCGACACTCTATTTTCTACAACTAGACTCGGTAAAAAGTGAATAAAATGGTGATTTTACCGAGTTCACAAGTGAAAACGCGATTTCATCCCGATTTTACTCTAAGTTCAATTTTATATGCGACTTAACTCATTTGTGTGATTTTGCCTCATAAAATCGTAAAATCGTACGATCCAACTCACATTTTTGACTACCTTGTTTGTAACAACTCTTTGGTGGGAGGAACCTATAAATACTCTATCAAATGGCTTTAAATGCAAGCTGATAGCAATTATTGTGGCCAAACTCTTATAAATTTATTTCTTAATTCTCTCTCATTAATTCTTTGTAAGTAAGTTGTTAAGCTTTAGTGTGGCCTTTAAACACCATTGGGTTTGGGTTTTAGAGTGATCCTTGCAAAGAAAAACTCTTGTATAGGTTAAGTGTGAGCCTTAGAAAAATACTTGTAAGGTTGTGTGTGAGCCTTATAAAACACAATGTAAAGTTTGGAGTGAGCTTGTGAAACACTATTTAATGTTAGTGATAAATCTAATTGAAGAATTGGGGAGTGGATGCAGGGTTAGTTAATACCCAAACTACTATAAATCTTTTGCGCTTATTCTCTTTTACTCATTCTCTTAATTTTGTCTTATTTATCTATCCATAAAAAATTTTAGATTTCCCACCAATTCATCCCTCTCTTCTTGGTTCTCAAGGTCCAACACCTAGTATGGTTACCTCGATGCTGCAGGATTTGGCAAACTATTTGATATGGTAAATTATGGAGGCAAACTAGACTCTAAAAAGATAGGACAACTTCAATAAAGATCATCTAAAAAGAATTTCAATAGGCAGTCACAGGCAATCCCCTATGTTAACTCCAATAAATGAGCTCAAACAAGTTCTAGTAAGTGGATGTAGTAAGAAAAAAAGTGGTCATGTCCTTTAGTCCCAGAGAAAAAAGTGGTCATAACCTTATAATAATCAGGTCACTCTTAAAGGCATAAGAGATTTATCAATGATGTCAATGTCTAAAACTTTGCATGACCTCTAATGGATGGCAAGAAAGCCTAAAAAGGCATTGGAGAAGGTCTAACAAGTTATTGTATCCTTAGAATACCTATGCTACTTGTTTAAGTTACTTTTTCTCTTTTTGAATTTTGGTGTTGTTTTCTAAATGCTTGTATCACATGAATAATGTATACAAAATCGGGTAATTCAAGCACTATAAGGGACTAGAATGGAAACTTACATTACATGATTAAAACAACAATAGGAAAGAAAAAGAGACAAAGTAAAATAACCATAAAAAATGAAGATTCAAAGGATGGATGGAAGAAAAAAATCTCTAAACAAGAAGGAAGTTGAAGAAGGAAGGAATGAGTACAAAGACCTCATAGAAGAGACATGTCTGTGTTATGTAAGTGGAAATAGAAAATCGCACCAAGTTCAGAAGCTAAAGAGACCATTAAGATAGCCAAGTAGGAGCCTTAGTGACTTGATAAAACTACTAAAGAGAGCAACTTCAAATATGATGTCCTTTCCCATATTCCTTAAGTATCCTTAAATCACTTGAATTGCTTATTTACTTTGTGTTGATCCCTTATCATTATTACTTTGTCCTCTAAGCTCACGTAAAATGAGAATCATAGCAAGAATGGAAAAGGTAGCTAAAAGAAAGATATAATGAAAAGGATTTGACCTAACCTCCACCAAAGATGAAACAAAAATGGAAAGATAAAGCAAGAAGAGATAAAAAGAAATGACAAGAAAGGAAATGGCATAAAAAGGTGTGCTACAAAAAAGAAAGGGATAAAAAAATGAGACTTCATAAAAGAAAAATTATAATACCATGTAAGAAGTAAAGTTAAAATGGAGATATTAAGAGAATAGGTAAGGAGCTCAACTGACCCAAAACCTTAATAACTTAGCAAGCTATTAAGGAAACTAACGCCCGTAGAGCACCATTAAGTTTGATTTTCTTCTTATATCCTTTTAGTATCCTTGAAATGTGTGAGTAACTTATTATTTTTTATTTGATTATCATCATAACATTATTATCCAAACCTATGTGAAGAAAGAAGCCAGAGGAAAAAAACCAAGTGAAACCAAAAGAAATGCTAGAGGGAAAAACCAAAAGAAGTAAAGAGAAATGCGAGGGGCCAAAACATGAAGAAACTAGAGAGAAAAATATAGAGAGATGCGAGAGGGCAAAACATAGTGAAACTAGAGAGATGCTAAAGGGCAAAATCAAGAAAACCAAGAATGATGCCAAAGGACAAACAAAAAGAAACTAAAGACATTTCAAAGGGACAAAATAAAAGAATGAAGAACGATGTAAAATAAAGAGAATTTATAGTGATGCCAAAGGGCAAAAATAAGAATACTAAGTTAGAAACTTGAGAACATAAACAAGATGTAATCTTAGTACTTACTAAAGGAATGACATGAGTCTTAGTAATAGCTAGAGAGCTACTAAGAAAATGATTCATTCCAGTACCTACTAAAGGGTTGATGGAAGAAGAAAGCAATCTTAGTACCAACTTGAGAGAAGCTAAGAGTCCTAGTACCTATTAGAGAGCTACTAAGAAGATGATCAATTTTAGTACCTGTTAGAGAGCTATTAGGGGAAGAATCTAACTGTAGTACCTACTAGAGAGCTTCCAAGAGTCTTAGTACTTGGTAGAGAGATGCTAAGAAGATGATCCACCCTAATACTTGCTAAAGAGCTATTAGAGGAAGAATGCAACCTTGGTAACTACTAGAGAACTATCAAGAGTCTTAGTACCTGTTAGAGAGCTGTTAAAAAGATGATCCCCTAGTACCTACTAGAGAGCTACTGGAGGAAGAACGCAACCTTAGTACCAACAATAGAGTTGTTAATAGCCTTAATGCTGGCTAGAAAGCTAATAAGAAGATAATCTTGTTGTCCTATAGTGGCTTAGAAAAGAGGTTGAATAGGGTAATAACAAGTATTAACAATTAAAATTAAGTGTTGGATGAGGTTAATCAAACCTAAGTCAAGACTCTCTTTTGATCTTGACAATATAGATCGAAAGGTTCTAATATCAATTTTAAGTGTTGTTTTTGTAGATATTAAGATAGAATCTCATTAGGAGTTGAAGAGAAGTGATTAGAAGCAAGAAACTCCAAGTATGAAAATCTGCCTTCGAAATTAGCGATCGTGAATTTTGAAAAAGTAGCTATTGAGATTCAAAAGTAGTGGCCGCAAATTTCAATAGCGACCGTGAATTTCAGAAACAACATCTCCATGTTAGACAAATGATTTCACGATGACAATCTAGTCCGACAAGAAAAATAGAGACCGTAAAATTTAAGTAGTGACCGCGAAGTTCAAGATCCGTTACAAAGATCCAATGGCTAGTTTTTGGAAAG
The DNA here is from genome assembly GCA_949677035.1 of Omphalea diandra. Lineage (NCBI taxonomy): Eukaryota > Viridiplantae > Streptophyta > Magnoliopsida > Malpighiales > Euphorbiaceae > Omphalea > Omphalea diandra. The sequence continues at coordinate 43,357 of CATIWR010214986.1, forward strand.
ACTAATTGTTTCATACCACGTGGACTAGTCATTAGACACAATTCAAAAATAGCAACCGCGAATTTAGTCTCAACTGCAAATTTCGTCTGACGAGCAATTAATGCAATATATGTCTAGCACAACTTAGGGATTTGGACATAGTTTATTTGTAACATCTCTTTGGTGGTTATTGCCTATAAATACACCATCAAATAGACTTAAATGCAAAAGTATAACTATTCTAAGTTATTTCTCAACTTTAATTCTTTATTTCCCTGTACATAGTTTGGTGTGAGCTTTAAACACCTTTTGGGTTGGGTTTGAGAGTTAGCCCTTACATAGAAAACTCTTGTATAGGTTTGAGAGTGAGCATTAGAAAACTCTTGTATAAATTGAGTGTGAGCCTTAGAAAAACACTTGTAAGGTTTAGTGTGAGCCTAAACACTAGGTTGAGTGTGAGCCTTGGGAAAATGCTTGTAAGGTTTAGTGTGAGCCTAAACACTAAGTTGAGTGTGAGCTTATAAAACACTAATGATTGAGTGAAATACCCAATTGGTGAATTGGGGAGTGGATATAGGGTTGGTTAATACCCGAACCACTATAAAACTATTATGTTCATTCTTCTCCTACCCTTTTTCTAATCTTTCATTCTTGTGTGTTTCCTCTAAAATTAAAAGTCTAAATTTGCCACTAATTCAACCCCATCCCTCCTTCTTGGTGCACTAGGGCCAACAATTGGTATCAAAGCCAAGTCTCAATTCAAGCCTTAATTATGTGAGAAAAGATCAATGACATAAGAAGGAGTTCACTCTCATCTTAATCCCTGCATTGATGGCAATGATTATGCTCTTTGGAAGCATAAAATGGAGATCTATCTTGATAGCAATCTCATTAACTTATGGGATTTTATACTTGAAGAGTGGAAGCCTCTAATAAAAATGGTTGAAAGAGTAAAAGTGGCAATTGCAAGAGAAGAATGAAGTGAAGCACAAAGAAAGGCAAATGGGAAGAATAAAAGGGCAATGACTATTCTCCTAAGCTCTATGTCAAAAGAAGAAATTAGAAGAATCCAACATTGCCAAACTGCACATGCCTTATGGAAAGCACTAGAAAACTATCATAAGGGCACAACTCTTACGAAATCAAGTAGGTTGGAGATGTATGTGATAGAGTGGAAGCTCTTCATAATGAAAGACCATGAAAGCATCACCAAAATGTCAAATAGACTCCTCTCTATTGTCACAAACATGAAAAAGTTTAGAAGGATTCTTACCAACTATGAGGTAAACATTAAAATCCTTAAATCTCTTCTATTAAATAAATTTGGTACAAGAGTACGCAGCATTCAGTAGTCCAATCCAGAGATTGGGAAAGTGCCAACCGATGTCCGCATTGGTAAGCTTCTCACTCATGAGATGGATCTTAAGAAAGATGAAGAGATGAAGAACCTAAGAAAAAAAACACACAAAGAGGAAAAAAAAGCTCTGGCCTCCAAAGCTCAAAAAGATTATTCAAGCTCAAGTGACTCAAATGAAAGTGATAAAAAAGAAAAAGAGTTTACCAAAATATCAAGAAAGACTAAATAGTTGATGAAAAGGAGAAGAGAAAGAAGAATTCAAAGAAAGTCATCTTCCTATCATCACAAGGAAAAGAAGAAGTCATTTAAGGCTACTTGGGATGATGATTCAAGTGATGAAGATGAAGATGAAGATGGAGATGAAGCAACAGATTTTTGCTTCATGGCTCAAGAGGACTCCTCCAAAGAGGTAAGTACTTCTCTACACTCTTATGATGATTATGATGCATTTGATGATATAGATGATGAGCTTTTAGAAGCTCTCACTTTGAAATGTGACAAATATAAGTCACAAATAAAAACTTACAAGAAAAAATATTCCAAGTTAGAGGATGGAATTAAATCCTTGAACAATCTTATAAGTAAATTGAGAACTTCTAATGAAGAACTCAAAAAGTTTATAGAGAGTCTGTCTAAGTCTCCATCCTCTCTTAACTCTTTGAGAAAGGAAAATGTTCTTTAAAAGATGAAGTTATAGAACTTCGAAACTCCATCTCTAAATTTATAAAGGGAAGGAAGTTTTGGATACACTTATTGTATCACAAGGACCTTTTTTAGTTAGACATGGTTTAGGCTTCAATGAAGCGTCTTCACCTATTACTTTCATTAAAGCATCAACACCTCAAACTTCAAGTATTGAGGTCATGGGGAAGAGAAGTGCCTCAAACATTAAACCACCTACGCCTAAGGGTAAAGGAAAGGTCCCCCAAGGCTCAAAGAGCAAAATATGCTTACATTTATAACAAGAAACATACATACCCACACAATCATAGAAAATTCTCTTCTACTTCTCATCACTCATACACTTGCATACACTCTCACTACCCAAGTATGAGAAGTCCCCCTACTCATACTATGATTGTGCATCGGAGAAAGACTCACAAGTCTAAGCTCCAATGTCATTATTGCATGAGATATGAGCATATCAATGCATTTTGAACATTAGGAAGGCACACCTCAAATTGGAGGACCCTTTTAAGACTAACCTCCAAGGACCCAAGTATGTTTGGGCACCAAAGCAAAGTGTTTGATATTGCAAGATGAGGACTCCTTCACCAAATTCTCATCATGAAAATCTAAAGGTGAATGGAGATTGCTAATGAAGAAGGGATAAAAGTTTCAAATGGTTATTTGGTATTAAGGCATCGATACTAAACTTATAATGTATCTCTTATCCCTTATGTTTTTTACTTAATATATTTATGCATACATTTAAAGGAAGTCTTATTATTTGATATATCTATATGTTGACATATTTTAATTTGATTTGATTTGATTATGTGATGAGTTGAATAAATTCATTTTGCATTTGAGGTTTTCTTCATTTCAAATTTTCAAATCAATAATCAAAAATCATATACTCTACTAGGGTCATATATGACAATTCTTAAATTTCTAGCCCTAGTTTGTATATTCAAGCATCTTTAAATGTTTGAATTACTTTACATCTATGTTTCATCCATTTATTTTCTTATGTGTCATATTGTGATCAATTGTGCAAAATTACTTATGTTTGCTATTCAAATTTGAGTTTGTACAATTGACAAGTTTTTGGTCATTCCCTCTCGTAATCATCATTCTCTCTTATTCCCTCCTATTCCTCTCTTTTTTATCTAAACAAAGGGGGAGAGATAATTGATTGAATATACCAAAGACGGAACATACAAAGAGTAGATAAAATTGACAATGATCTTATTAGAATAACTAAAGGGGAGTATAGATTGAGGGGAAGCAATTTCATACTTAAGATTTGAATGACTTCACAATCATTCTTTTAGGAGCATGCATAATTGATTCTTTATGTTTTGCATATTCAATCTAGATTGTCAAAATAAAAAAGGGGGAGATTGTTGGACTAGGTTATTAAAACCTAAGTCAAGACTCTCTTTTGATCTTGAAAATATAGATTGAAAGGTTCTAATATTAATTTTAAGTGTTGTTTTTACAGATATTAAGATAAAATCTCATTAGAAGTTGAATAAAAGTGATAAAAAATAAGAAACTCCAAGTATGAAAATCTGCCTTCGAAATTAACGACTGCGAATTTGGAGTAGCAACTGCGAATTTTGAAAAAGTAGCTATAGAGATTCAAAAGTAGCGATCGCAAATTTTAGAAACAACATCTCCATGTTAGACAAACGATTTCACGGTGACAATCGCGTTCGACAAGGAAAATAGCGACCATGAAGTTTAAGATCCGTTAGAAAGATCAAACGACTAGTTTTTGGAAAGACCAATGGTTTCATGCCACGAGGACTAGCCGTTAGACAGTTCAAAAATAGTAACCGTGAATTCAGTCTCGACCGCGAATTCAGTCTGATGAGCATTTAATGCAAGATATGTCAAGGACAACTTAGAGATTTGGATATAGTTTATTTGTAACATCTCTTTGGTGGTTATTGCCTATAAATACACCACAAAATGGACTTGAATGCAAGAGTATAACCATTGATATGTACCAAAACTCTTGCTAAGTTATTTCTTAACTTTAATTCTTTATTTCCTTATACATAGTTTGGTGTGAGCTTGAAACACCTTTTGGGTTAGGTTTGAGAGTTAGCCCTTGTATAGAAAACTCTTATATAGGTTTGAGAGTTAGCCCTTGTATAGAAAAATCTTATATGGGTTTGAGAGTGAGCCTTAAAAAACTCTTATATAGGTTGAGTGTGTGCCTTAGAAAAATACTTGTAAGGTTTGGTATGAGCCTAAACACTAGGTTGAGTGTGAGTCTTAGGAAAACACTTGTAAGGTTTGGTTTGAGCCTAAACACTAAGTTAAGTGTGAGCTTTTAAAACACTAGTGATTGAGTGAAATACCCAATTGGTGAATTAGGGAGTGGATGTAGGGTTGGTTAATACTTGAACCACTATAAAACTCTTATGTTCATTCTTCTCCTACCCTTTCTCTAATCATTCATTATTGTGTGTTTCCTCTAAAATTAAAAGTATAATTTTTGCCACCAATTCAACCCCCGATTCTTAGTGCACTTGGGCCAACATTAAGTGCAAAAAAAAGTGAGGAATCACAACACAAGATTTATAGAGGTTCGACACAACCAACCTATGTCCTCTCCTCTATAATTGAATTAGAGTTTTCACTATTTTGATAGTGCAAGGTGCTATCAACAACCTTTACATAAGTATGTTTTTGGGTACTTACCAAGCCTTTACAAGTGATAGATTTTTAGGCTCTATCAACTTCTTACAGGGAGATCATAAGACTACTAACCTTAGCCTAAAGTAGTTTCTAAGTACTACCTTAAACCTTTCACAAGATCTAGTTTTTTTAAGATTTCCTAACCTAAAGTTTCCTCAAACCAAATACAACAATTTAAAAAGGAGGAAGAACTTTTTCACTCAAGCAATAAGACACTAAAAGTACTTCTCACAAAGTATGCTAGATGAACTTGAAAATGCAAAGAGAATCTCTAGAAAACTTATCCTTTAAACTTTATTTTAAAGATAACTTTTGCAAGCTTTGAATAATCAACTTCTTTTGATTGCTATATCACTTTTTGTTTACCTTTTTGATTGAGAAAAGCTTTTACAATAGAATAATCGCTTAATGGAATGGTTCTCTATGTATTTCTATTGAGAGCAGGCCCTTTTATACCATAAATAAAGAACTGGTCATTAGAAAAAAAAAGATATCACTTCACATTATAGTTGTAAGCTATCAATGCTCATTGAGACAACCCCACACCAATTGCTAAGTTATCAACCATCATTGATTTCACACAAACATATGGTTAATAATCAAAATAAACCTTCAACGATTCTTAGCTCTAATCAAATGCCCGTTGGGACTAACTGTTAGAGAGAACTTGACTTAAGGCTCCTCCTTTAACTTTTGCAAAGGCTTAAATCACTTTTTCTTCAATGACCATTAGATAACACTAACAAACGTTACTTTTGAACTTTAATGCTCGTTGGAGGAAGATCAATGCATGTTATTGATTTCCAGTATGTAATAGCTTTATGCTATATTTTTCAAGGTCTACACAAGTCCTTCAATGAATGTTGGATAGTTTGTAATTCCCGTTGGTAGCACCTTCAATGCCTGTTGAGATATGAGTGTCCTTCATTGAGATGTCCAGAGCTCAAAGCTCAAACTAGAGCATTTAACCAATGCCTTTAGGTTAGCTTTCAATGCCCATTAGATATGCTCAATGTCTGTTGAGATAGACCAATACCCGTTTTGAGTTCTAAATAGTTTTGCTCAAACTAAGGCACTTTGTCCAATGCTTATTGCAAAAGTGTAACACCTTTTGTGAGGGTAAGAATAATGCTCATTGCAAAGTTCAATGTGCATAACCATGTCAAAGCAATTGTCCAACGCTTGTTGGGAATATGGGCAACCCATTAAAAGGTCCAGAAAGTTATACTTTAGTTGAAGTGGTTCTCCAATGCCTGTTGTGATATCTTTAATGCTCGTTGGCAGCTCCACAATGCCTGTTGGATGAAAATAACACTAGTTCGTTCGTCAAGCTGAGTTTGCTTTAACCTTCATTTTCTAATACTTGAGTTTCCAACCATGATTTCTTCTTCAATCATCATAGTCTAAAAAGTTAATATACCTGTAAGTTTTAACATAAACAAGTTGGACAAATATTAGCTCTTAAACTTGTTTGTAATCATGAAAACAAGACTTGGAACCTTGAGGTTGAACAAATCTACCCCAGTACCTACTAGAGAGCTATTGGAGGAAGAAAGTAACCTTGGAACTTACAAAAGAGCTATTAAGTGTCTTAATGCTAATTATAAAGCTGCTAAAAAGATGTTCTACCTAGTACTTGCTTGAACGCTGCTCAAGTACTAGTGTAACCTTGGTACCTACTAGAGAGCTGCCAGCCTTAGTATATGCTGGAAGAGTTACTAAGAAAATTATATCCTTACATATCTTTTTTTCTAGTATTTACATTTATATTAAATGCCTTAATATGACTTGTCTAATGATCTTTTTCTCAAAATATCATTTTCTAAGCCCCACAAAGTAAGAGGCAAATTATGAGCACTAGATTTTTATATTACCGAGATGCGAGCCTAATGATGAGAACCATCTTAATTTCATCATAAAAGGATGGGGTTAATAATGCCTAAAGGGAGGCAAAAGCTTGGACAAACCTTAAACCAAACCTACCACTAAAAAGCTTAAGCTTAAAAACCCAATTCTAGAATTTCACGAGTGGTCTATATAGCTAACTTAGTTGGTTGTATAACCAACTTAAATGTTTATGTAGGCAACTTAAATGGTTATATAGATAATCCACTAAAAGCTAAATAGTTTGAAGCTTTTAGAATAGTGACTTAGATAGCTCAATTGGTTATATAACCAAGTAATTATTTGGATAGATAATCTCTTAGTTATATAGTCAACTTAAAAACCCCTAATTTTAGAATATTTTATGATCTTATCTCCTTCAAAGAGTAATACAAAAAGAAAAAGTATAATGTATGCTACATAGCACAAATGTACCTCATTTTCCTCTATAAATACCCCACCTCTCAAGATTTGAGGGGAGGCTTAAATTTCTTAACAATGTCGTCAAAATGAATCCTAGAAACCCTTAAAAACCTCCCTAATATAGGAAACTAGAAATCCTCTAACACCCTACCTAAGCTCAAGATTGAACCAAATAAAGCTTGTTTCATTTGCATTAAAACTAATATCTTTTAGGAAGAAATCCCATCGCTCAAGGTAGCTCTGAGGGCAATAAGCCAACCCTTAGGCCATCTCAAGCCTCATTTTCCTCCCTTTTTCCCTTTTTCTTTTTTTTTTTTTTTTAGTTTTTGCCATTGATAGACCCAGAGATCTATACAGACACCTTATTATCTATACAAAATTGGTTTATACAGACCACCAATTGGTTTTAATATACTAATGTTTCTATTCATAGCACTGTTCATAACAACTTGAATTTTTATATTCTATAGTCTAGATGTCTATATACTTGAATTTTTATATTCTATAGTCTAGATGTCTATATAGACCTTCTAGTAGTTAATAAAAATAACATAATTATTTATACAAACCATAAACACTACTCACATGCACTATTCATAGTTGCACATCTTCCTTTGTCCCTTTTGATTTTTAGCTATTTCCCTTATTCTTCAGGCTTAAAAATGGACAAAATAGGGCAGGTTGCAATAATTAATGACCTTATTCCCATTTTTGAGTTTTAAAAATCATATTTTATGTATATTTTTGTTATTTATGTGACCTAAACCAATGCCTATAATAGATATTTTCTTAATAATGTCATAGTTGCATTTTATTAAATATCTCTTTTATTTATGTCTAAATGACAAATTTCATGAATAGTTAATTCTATCTAATGTCATCAAGTGCATGACTTGATAGTAAAACCTTTAGGTGTAAAGAATTCTATTTTGAATTGTCCTTAGTCGATCATTATTGTTAGGATAATAATGAATGAAGATTAGTATGTGTTTGACTGATGACTATGTTTTAGTAGCCGTGAATATGTGATATTAAGTCAAACACATAGATATATTTTTAAGAAACATTGTATTGGATCGACCTGCAATGAAAACACTACATGGATAAAGTCATAAGTGATTCTCATACAATAATATGAAATTAATCCTCTAGCTTGAAAATTACCATAGATTCCAATATGATAAATTGCATGTTTTGATATAGTCCATCATAATCTTTAGCAGGATAATTATACAGACTGATATTGGACATGAAGTAAATCATATAGAGAAAAATGAGTGATTGAGAAGGAATTTCTCTCATATATTTATGCAAAATATATCTCTAGGCCTCTCGATAAGTTAGACTAAAAAAGATTGTATAGCCATGCGATAATGAATTAATAAAGGTTATCAATGTCATTTTATATCAGTCTACTTGGAGATCGAGAGTTCAACTATATAAGGATGACATGATCCATATCTTATGTTCAATTGAGATATAATGTGAGAAAAGGATTATAATACTATTTGTAAAATAGGTTAAGTCAGATTATTGACTTTTACATAATTTGGGTAGCCATATTGTTTTGTCAAAGGCCACTTATGACTTGTGAACCATAAATAAGATTTTAGGCCACTACCAACTTTATGTGAGCCTATAGGGTCGCACACTTAGAACAGACCCAAAATGAAATAGTATTTTCTACTCTCTAAATAAATATTAAGATAATTAGAGATATTATCTTGTTAGATATCCTTATCATTTTGAAGGTTAAAATAAAGAGAATATCAAGTTATCTATGCCTAGAAAAATATATAGTTAGCATATATATCTTAAAAGTTAAGACATATACTCACATTTTTAAGGTTTTCAAGAGACACAGTACATTCACGTTTTAAAAAATGTTTTAAAGAGAGAAAAACCTAGTGTTAGCACACTTCCATTTTGGAGACAGCCTGTTCATGTGGATATCTGCGAAGGTTGTTCATCAATTTAGTAGCATATGAATCTGATATTCTGTACTTCAAGCTTGAGGTTGGGTGTTATCGGTATGAACCCCTTCTCTATCTTCCAATAGATCTATCACCTTTGGTATGAATTTGTATGATTCGCATCAATACCTTTCGATTTAATCAAATCACATGGATCCTTAATGAGATTCTATGTAGAAAAATTTTTGTGTTTTCCACTACGTTTGTTCTAAAAATCCCAACATATTCTATATGGTAGTCTCTGTTGAACCTCAAGGTTTTAAGTCTTGTTTTGATGATTACAAACATGTCAAAAAACTAATCCTTGTCCAAGTTATTATATTAAAACTTATAGATATATCAATTCTTTAAACTATGATGATTGGAGAACTAAGTGTGTTTGAAAACCAAAAATGTTAGAAAGTGACGCTCAAGGCAAAATTAGCTTGACAAAACATTGGTTGTTGTCTTCATTCAACAAATGTTGTGGACCTATCAACGGGTATCAAAATATCACAACATGTATTAGAAAATCACTTTAGCATGAGCAAGGCCTTTTAGACGGTGCATATTCCCAATAGGTGTTGAACAATCATTCTGACATGACCTTGTGCATTGAACTTTCCTAATAGGCATTGATCTTACCCTCACAACAGGCATTGCATTTTTGTAATAGGTGTTGGACTAAGTGCCTTAAAATGAGCAAAACTATCTAAAACCCAAAAGGGGCATTGGTCCATCTCAACAAGAGTTGGAAAAGCTTTCTAAATTGATCCAAAGACTTTGGACCCTCCAATGAGGCACACTCAATATCTTAATAGACGTTGAGCACATTCAACAAGCATTAGAAGTTCACCAATAGGCATTGGGCAAATGTTTTAATTTGGCCTTTAAATACTGAACTCCTCATCAAGTGACATTCATATCTCAACAAGTGTTGAAAGTGTCGCCAACAGGCATTGCAAACCATCCAACAATCGTTGAAGGACTATGTGTAGATCTTGAAAAATAGAGCATCAAGTTCATGCCTTATAGGAATTAAAAATAGGCATTAGCCTTCCTCTAATGGGCATTGAAGTTTAAAAGTAACGATCATTATTTTTATCTAACAGTCATTGAAAAAAAAGTGAAATAACCCTTTGTCAAATTCAAAGGTGGAGCTTTAAGTCAAGTTCTCTTTAACAGTTGATCCTAATGGTGTTTCGATAAGGCCAATGACCATTGAGAGTGTATTTTGCTTAACAACCACCTATTTGTATGAAATCAATAATGGTTGATGCTTTAGCAATAGGCATGGTGATGTCTCAATAGGCATTACTTACTTTGAGGTGCAATGTGAAGTGAAAGCTTTCTCTTTAACGATTAGTTCCTTGTTCATGGTATAAAAGGACATGCTCTTAATAGAAATAGATAGAAAACTATTCCATTAAACGAGTATTCTATTGTGAAAACTTTTCTTAATAAAAATAAGGTGACAAAGAGTGATTTAGCAATAAAAAGGAGTTGATTTTTTAAAGATGCATAAGTTATCTTCAAAACAAAGTTTGAAGGATAAGCTTTCTAAAAATTTTCTTCATATTCTCAACCTCACCAAGCATATCTTCTGTGAAGTGCTTAAGTGTCTTTATTGCTTGAGTGAGAAAGTTTTTTTTTTTTCTTTCTTAAAGTGTTGTATTTAGTTTGAAGAATCTTTAAGTTAGAAAACTTTAAAAACTAGATCTTGTGAAAGGTTTATGGTATTACCTAAAAACTACTTTGGGTTAAGGTTAGTAGTCTTTGTTATATATTTGTTAGAGGTTGATAGAGGATAAAAATCTATCCTTTGTAAAGGCTTGGTAAGTGCCCAAAAACTTACTTGTGTAAAGGTTGTTGATAACATCTTAAGCTATTAAGATATTGAAGGCTCTAATGGAGGACATAGGCCGGTTGTGCTAAAAATCTGAAAATCTTGTGTCATGATTCTTCATCTTTTTTACACTTAATTTTGATTATTAATACTTGTCATTACCCTATTCAACCCTCCTTCTAGGACACTAAGGGATAACAGTCTTTTAACTTTTTTATGCCATTTTTGCATCCCTTTATGTTTTCTTGTACTTTATGTGTTGAGGAAATGATGGGGAGAGATTACAGCAACCAAAAACCCCTAGTCCTCCTTCATTTATTGTCTATTTATGTTTATACTTTATTTTATCATTAATCATACACCTACACTTCTTATTTGCACCATTTTGTGTCATTTTTGCCATATTCATTTGCTTGGATGATTTCTATTTTAGGACATTGGCCTATATGTCTATTTCACATATTTTTTCACCTTTATTTTACATGTTTTAGATGTTGGTTGCATGACCACTTGTCCCTCTGAAGTGATGGGTAAGATCCTTCCACTTTTATCTTGGTAACCTTAGAGTAGTGACTCCATTTTTTTTAGTGATTGATGATGCTAACTTGGATATTTATTTTTGCAATTTTGTGAGTCCAAATCGATATATTTTTGCATATTATCCATGAATGAATTATCCCACCATTTGAACATATATTTCCTATCCCTACTACTATCATATTCATACATTGCATACTAAATGGTCATGGTTGATTGCTTGACTTAGATGGATTTGCCTAGGTGGACAAATGGGAAATTGATTAATAAAGGCAACGTACCATTGATTTCTTAAAAGGTCGAATCCTTATATCCAGGTAAGCTAGGGGTGCCCAACCTTTTGCCCAAGTTGTACCCAAATTCCAAACCTCATCTCTAATTGGGTGAAGACGGGTTGCACTTTCTAGTAGACTTATTTGGATCAGAATTTTATCCTAAGCAAATTTAAGAGGTGATTCCATTAAACTATTTGAGGTATTACCTAAGTATTACACCTTAAGGCCCCCTAGTGGATGTTTAATTCTTATAATAAGCTCTACAATTTAAAAAGCCTAAACTCAAATCACCTATTGATCCTTTCATGTGTCATTGATCAGAGTCATATTAATGTATGATCCCTTTTTATATCAACCCCCCAATGGTTGATAAAAAGTTAGGAGTCACAAGTAAAATTTCACTTATTCAAGCAAAAATCAAAGCATTCATAGTGCCTTGTGCAATAATCATTTCATCAAAATGTCATTTTCTAAGCTTTACAAAGTAAGGGGAAAACTGTGAGCATTGGACTTTAAGTTTGCTGAGATGAGTCTTATAATGAGAATTATGCTCATTTCATCCAAAGAAAATGTAAGCAATAATGTCCATAGAAGGGTAAAGTTTGAAAACCTTTAAGTCAACCTAATCCTATAAACACCGGGGCAAAACCTATCTCTTTTTGGTAGACATAAAATAGCCATACGACCATTTACTTGACTATATAACCAATAAAGATGGTTATATAATCATTCCACACATCTCCAAAAGGGTAAAATTTTTTAGAGTAGTAGGTTAAACTACTTTAATTGGTTATACAACTAAGCTCTTAGTTGTACAACTAACTTGAAACCCTAAATTCTAAAGCATTTTATGATATTCTCTATTCAATAAAAAGAGAGAGAGTGTGTGTGTATGTGTGAGTGAGATTAGTTATTTCTTATGCATTTAGCATATGTGCCCACTCTTCACCTTTATAAATACCTTATTAAATAAGAGAAGGAGGATGAGGCCTTTTTTCCCTAAGGTTACTTTACTAAATTGAACATTCACTAAATCCTAAACACAAAAAACACCCCTATTCATTCAAAGGAAACACCAAGCTAAGCCCCTCTTATCATTGAAACTTTCATTTTCTTAAGAAGAAACACAAAAGAGGTACCTCTAAGGGTAAGAGCTAACCCCTAAGCCACTCTGATCTTTCCCCATTGTTAACAATTTTCTTTTTTCTTTTTAATTTTTGTTCATTTTCTAAACTCATGATAGGCCTAATAGTCTATGTAGACCTTTTAATGGTTTGTATAACTAAATTAGTGATCTATATTGATTACAAGTAAATATGCACATACCGGTTTAACTATTTATATCATCACATGTTCTTACTTTTACTCTCTTTGTCTTGCGTTATATGCACTCTTGTTTATAATGTTTATTTGTGTAAGAAAGTGATTAAAAGAGGCTACAAAGGCCTATGACTCCATAATTCGCTTTGTTTTAAATTATTTTTATGATTTTCTTTCTCCATATTATGCCTTATCCACCCTTATGTATATGACTTATGTGTTTGGCCTCTTATGTGTTTGATACGTGGTTAATAACAACATCTTTTATGTACACATTCCACATGCCCCATGCATTCATATCATGTTCCATTAGGAAGTTTGGTGTATGGCTTATGAAGCATCCATGTGAGGAGGTAAAATTCTTTGTTCATTGTTTGGCCATTCTTAAATTAGGGCTCCACATGCTTTTGTTATGGGATTGATATGTTAGCTCTCTTTTGTAGGCCTATGTTTCAAGAAACCTTGATGCTTTGATTATCCTTTATGCACTCCCCTTCCATTCATGGCTATTGTATCCTCAACACCAATATTTATATGTGTGTTAAGAAGGACGTGATTATGTGAATAGATCGTTAGATATATGATTAAGACTACTAAATGGACTAATTAATTTATAAGAGAAAATATGTAAAAAAAAACCAAAGATTCACTCGAAGGTCAAAGTCTTAAATCTGGGCAACCTAGGTACCCAACTCTTAAGCCTAAATCACTAATGGAGTAAAGACTAGTTGGTCCTTCCAGAGACCTTAGAATTTTGTACCTTCATTCTAATCCCTCTAAGGTCCCTTGATGACCTCATTTCATATTCCTTCGGCCTTTTAAATTGAGAAGCCCATCCTTAGATCATTTGATGATCTTATGCATGACATTATTTGGGGTTGCACTAAAGTGTGACCCACGTCCTTTCAATCTCTTATTGGTCTATAAAAGATTTAGAAGTCACAAACAAGATTTTACTCATTTGAGCAATAAAAACTCGAGGCATGCATAATTGCTATAAGAAGAAAAACAATAAAAGAACAACCATGATATGTGGAAAAAAAATTTTAACTTAGGTATAGAAAAAACTTCAAAGTGAACAAAATGTTGATTTGGGCAAAATAAAAAAAAACAAAATAAAAATCTTTTTCTTCCATCCTAAATCTACTTTCTTCATTATCCATTCACACAATTGACAAATGCTCTAATAAAGATACAATGACGAAAAGAGATGATAAAAATAAGTTCAATGCGAGTGCAAAGAAAGTGTTGGGTTCACAAAAATCTTACTTGAATAGATTAACTATGATTTTGGTTCTTCTTGATGATAGTTGTTATGAGCTAGGGATCCGTTGAAATTGCAGATGTCTATCTTTGCCCTAATTTTGGAGTTTTGTTCCAATAACAAATGAAAGAAAAATGGTAAAGGAAGAGAAAGAGTAAAATTTCATTCGAATAATAAATATTAAACTCATCTCCATAGTTATAAAATTTTGAACAATTATAGCAACCCATTACCTAAATAATTTCTAAAATATTTTTAAAATATTTGTGCCAATTAAAAATATAAATTATACAATTATTAATTTGTAATCACAACTAAAATAATATATATTATATTCAAAGAGGTCATGCATTAAAAAATAAATGAAATACTAAAATATTGAAAAAATTAAAAATTTTTAAAGTATATGTAGTTCTTCAAATGCAATACATTAGATATGTTATACACATTCAATTTTAATATTATATAATGTGATTAAATAAGATTGGTGTGGATATGAATAAACTCATATTTATTATATAGTCAATTTTAATATTTTCTTATTTGATCAAGCATGATTTCCCTCAAAAGAAAAAGAATCACACGAGATTGGTGATATTTATATTCATAGATAGGATACAAGTTACAATTCCTAATTTTTTTTACTCAAAAAGATTGTTATCTATAATTTTTATATTATTTAAAAAATTAGATTAAATAATATATTTTTTATTATATTTTTAATTATATTTAATGAAAAATAAATATATTTTATTAATTAAATAATTAATAAAGATAAATTAGTAAAATTTATTATAATTAACGAAAATATGTATAAATATTTTGAGACATTTAAATGATGAACAGTATATAATTTTTTTTGGAAAAGCGAGTACATAATATGTGCACGTGATAGTCTCAGGCAGAGAAATGTGCGGTTCTTTATTGCCTAATATATTCGGTGGACCAGAAGCTTGTAAATTCGAAGTACTACCCAACATCGTCTTGATTAGACGCATCTGCCTCTCAGTTGGGTAGGATTTGCGGTTCCCCTTGTGCCACATAGTTGTTGAGTTTATGATCTGGGCTAGTGCATATAACTCTAAGCTTGTGATCGGGATTCGACGTACTACCCAACATCGTCTTGATTAGACACATCTGCCTCTCAGTTGGGTAGGATCGGTTCCCCTTGTGCCACATAGTTGTTGAGTTTATGATATGGGCTAGTGCATATAACTCTAAGCTTGTGATTGGGAGAGGGTAAAATAAAGAGAAAAGAAAAATAAGAGAGAAAAATTGGAGGGAAAAATTATTTTTCTTTGATTGGGAAGGGGAGGAAAATAGAGGAGGGAGGAAAAATAATTCAAATTTTTCCTCTTTCATTTTCTCTCCAAAATGGAGAGAAAATGTTGAAGGAAGAGAGGATTTTGCAAAAATTATCATCCTACCCCTGAACAGTATACAAAATTACAGAATCTGAGAAAAAATCGAACCAAACTGAAAAACTAACCGAACCGATCTGGTTCGGTTCGGTTTGATCCCTTAATAAAATTGATTTATTCAGTTATACTTTTTAAAAAATTCGGTTTTAAGTTTTTGGCTAGGTTTTTTATATAGAAAACAGAAAAAATTGAATTAACTAAAGTAATTAATAAATCAAACCTATTTGAATCGAACCAAATTTAAAATACATGTAATTAAATTGAAACAACCCGAACCGAACCTACCGAACCAAAATTGCTTAAGTTGTTCTCATTTTCACTCGAAAATTTCCGGTTAATATTTCAAAATTTAAAAAATATATTTAAAAATATTTTTGTTACATTTTAATATTTAAAAAATATAAACCAATCTATAAATATATTTTTTTACCATTTCAAATATTAAAATAATTTTAGAATTTGC